>JAMKCH010027365.1:0-80780 GCA_023653785.1 Ophioderma brevispina | reverse complement strand
TTTCCAAATTTAAGAAACCATATTACCAAATGCAATGCCACAAATAAGCTGGTGATATTAATACATTTTTATGGTAGGCCTAACTTTCAGTTCCTAGATTAAACATTTATCAGTTTTTACCTCAATTTGGTTTAAACGAATCACATTTAACTTCTTTTTGTTATTTATCAAGCTAAAGAGTACAATCTTACATAACTCAAGCTCCATAATAGGCGTTCCTTTAATAAGATTATCATTTTTCGGTAAAAACGACGCTATCCTGGCCGCCCCCTCCCCCTGGGTATTACATTACGTTGCGGTGCTCCTTTGAAAACGGGACTTTCTTATCGTACAGGTAGTTGAATTCGACAATTATTGTCTGTGATGTTGTGCATTAAACGATCCCAAATTTACGCTAAATGTGCAACTTTCACAATTGCAACACCCCGGGAGATTTACAGGTATGTTATCTAGTTTCTATTACTGCCAAAGGATCTTAGTTCCCCTCTCATTGCACCTACGGTTTTTTCTGAACGTTTATACCGTGCTTGTGTCATGGTCCAAAAAGTTTAAGAACCACAAGACTTTTCATAATCATGCAAAAAATTCCCTAAGTACTAGTGCTTTATGGGCTAAAATGAGCGTTAAAGTCAGGATTTTTATGTGTTAAGAATAGGATTTTTATGTGATCACATGACCCTAATGAGGTGAAATTTCCCAAACTGGTGCATTGTGGGATTTACTCAAAACACCCTCTGGTCGCCGCTCTAATTCTCGAAGTAACAACGTGGGCGTGTGTAGTCAAAGTACAAGCGCACTGCAACTGAAAGGCGGTATATGTGCGCATCGTCACTTCGTACTGCAGGCCGGACAAAGTGTAGCTTCTTGATGGACAAATCTGTAATACAACACATTTTGGAGTAAACTGAGTATGTTTACAATTTTCAGACAATGACCTCAAAAGACACTTGTATGTCTTTTGAGCACTAATCCCTACAACATGTAATTAAATTAATATTCGTCTCTTTGGACACTGCGTTTTCCTTCCTTTTCTGTTAACTTTGCAGTTGGAAAAAATAACTTAAGAGAATACTACAGACTCGTCCTTCATCTTTAAGCTATTCCTGCAAATTTAAAATACTTTGACTCTTTCAGGGTAGATTTTAAGGTGGAATTACCCCTTCAAGAGGCTAAAAATAAAAACTACATATTGAGATTGAGAAAAATAATACCTTTCTATTGCTTTTTGTTTGACAACAATCGGAGCTTCCGTTCAAAAGTTATGGTCAAAAATGTAACTTCGCAAATTGAAATATTTGATGATATTTCTTATGTATTTTATTGTTTTCTCAAGCTGCGATATTTAATTTTTTCCACTTAAAAAATCATATCTTGAAAAGTAAATAAGCTTTGATCTCTAATTGCCACAGTTATTTGTGAAAATTGAAGCACTTATTTTCTAATTAACCCTAACCCGGACCGGGTCGTTTTGCCGAACATCGGCCAAATGCAACGAGGTGCAATCTATTTTTATTTTTAACGGCCCAGATGCAACGAGAAACAAATTTTGCGTTTCATTGCATCTCGGCCGTTTTTCCGGCACAGGAATATGTAGCGTACAGTCATTAAAGGCCCAGATGCAACGAGGAACATCGCGTCATTTTGCCGGAAGAGTCCCAGATCAATGAGGAACATGCGTCATTGTCCGGAAGAACGACCCAGGATGCACGAGGAGGAACATCGCGCCTTTTCCGGAAAGAGTCCCACCCAGATGCAACGAGAAACATCGAGTGCGAATGCAATGAGAACAAGGGATCCTAATAAATAAATAAATAAATCGGGCAATAGCCTAGACACTCGATCAAGAGAATGATGCGTACTGCACATGATCTGCATGAAATCTGTCGCTTATAGTCGCCAGTCGTGCGTGGCGCTATTACGCTACGTAAGCTCCGGTACGTCATAATGCGGTTAGCATAATTAAAATGCTTATCGAAAGTGGCGGCGCTATCACCATCAATATCGAAATTGTCTATGGGCATTTGTACACAGTGGCACCAGACTGATGAGAGAAGCATTGCGCCCTCTGCGGGCAAACCCTCCGAAATGCAATGAAAAGCATCGCATCATTTCCAGGGATGACGTCCCAGGTGTGCACGAGGGGAACATCGTCATTTTCCGGGAAGACGGCCCAGATGCAACAAGGGACATGCGTCATTTTCGTAAAGAACGGCCAGAGCAACGAGGAAAGGAACATCGCGTCATTTTCCGGTAAGACGGCCCAGATGCAATGAGGGCAATGAGCGTCATTGCGCGTGACAAAAAATAGTTGTTGAAGGCTGAGATGCAACGAGAAAACATTTTCCCGACCGGTACCACGTTTTCGTGCACGCAATGCGTCGGGCCGGTGTAAGGGTAATATAGACATAAAATAACAATTTCTCTAAAATATACTAAACTGAAAAACAGTTTCTAGACTCTTAAATTGCCGATAGCTCGAAGTGACTTTTAAAGGTATGTCATCCTCGAAGCAAGGATTTCTCAAAAACGATTTATCTTAAAGAGATGGGATAAAAAGCAAATTAAAACATGCTTATTGGACTATGCATTGAACTAGAATAACTCAAAAGTTACCCCACTTACCCCAAAAGACAACATGCATCCTAAAATGTTGCTAGACCTACAGATACAGGTCAATGCATTAAAATTCTAAGATTGCATCTGATCGGCAATTTCTCCGTTAATGTTTTAGGGAAGAAATTTTATGTATGTCTTTGCCTTTATTTTTAGTGACACAAAATTGTTGACTCTTACAAATTTGACTGATGTTTTTTGCCTTGTGTGTGAGCCAGGTAACTTCCTTCATTGTTGTGGAGTGTCAAACACAGCTTGCATTCATAGGATCCCAGGTGGTTCTTCATAAAATACGGATCCTGTAAACATAAACACATGGCATTAAATTACTACAATACCATAAGGCTCACATTCTCAAATTGTTGTGAGTGCAACAATCAAACTCACTATTATGCCAAGTCTTTTCAAATCTCTTGAAATGGTTCTTCACGCAGCACAGTCTCATGAAGAACCATTTCAAGAGCCACTGACTCCAGAAAAGATAAATTAAGTTATCCTAATACATGGCAGCACACAAACTTTATTCATGTGGCAGCTATTACACACATTTATGACATTGTTGCACTCACGTGACAAAATGTTGAGATTTTGGCTGCATGTTTGCGGCATGGTTGGATTGGTTTTTATACATTTTAATGAACTAAAACTTCCTCAGTGAGGTTTAGCTGGAAATTTGAAATAAGGCCAAAACACACACACACACAATTTTGTATCATCTGTATTTGCAAGGACCTCAAAGGAACCACATCCTCTGTCATAAAAGCTAACATAAAGTGCATTGTTATACTTCCGAGGAAAAAAGAAATCCTTTTGTGTTACGTCCTTGGAATATGATACAAGTACACACACATACAAAAAAAATTCCCTGGCATACCTAGAACACAAAAATATGTTGAGTCTCTTTGCATGGCTCTGTGCGATAACCCCATGTTTGACTTTTTTAGTTTTCAAATTTCTTTTACAAATTGACAGAAAAAAAGGTCAAAACAAAAAAGAATTTCTCTGCACACCACCTTTATTCATAGAAAAGGGTACACATAGCACATACCTTTTCTACCAAATGGAAATGCATGTGTGAGACACTTTTTTTTCCTTTGACCAAATTAACTGGGGATCCAGAAATCACACCTAATGCTTTAACTAGAAATAATTTCATCTATCTCAATAAAAAATTTAGTCCATAAAACAATACATAAAGTTACCTTGTTCAAATCAATGGTCTCAAGTGCAAGTTGTCTAAGTCTCTCCCTCCTATCTCTGTTAGATTCAGAGGCTGAGGCTACACCTCCACTCCCAGTCTTGCCACCAGCTCGATTCTGAAAATCCATTACTGGTTTGTTTTCTTGCAACAAAATAATCAACCTGTAAGATATAAAAATTAAACAATCAATTAAATCAATATTTCCCCTTGTAGTTGATTTGTACGATAATTCAAGCATGTCCCCAGCACCATTTCTGGTTACCTTGTTCCAAAAAGGCATAGCATAGGTAGTAACATTTACGTAAGGCTAAACAAAATCCTGAAATCACAAACAAACAATGACATTCATTTAAAGGTGCTTGTTCTGATTTACGTCTATTGTGTTCTCTACTTTATATGAGATACTGGCACTGACAATGAGAAAATACAACCTTTCATCTGATATCAAAATCGATACTACTTCCGGGTAAAGCCTGGCTGAAGAATTCCTCAGCCAGCCAGCTGCAGCTTTGGCAATAGCACAGCTGTTAAGCTCAACAATCGTGCACTTTGTGGTAAAAGTATGAAACTTTCCACATTGTTAATACAATGTATGAAAAACATTTTAAAGATATGGTACACATTGTACCTATTCCAATATGGCCGCCAAAGGTCAAAGCACTTTCTACATGGGGTCAAATTTTCAAATAAGTCATATTTAAGCAAAAATGGTCTCAAATTGCTCATAGTGACTTCAAGATTACAAACAAGTATATTTGCCATATCTAGTGCACAGCGTTTAGGCTGTATTATGGGTCAAAGTTCAACTAAGTCATTGTATTTAAGTATACATTACTTATATGGAAACACTATACTTGCTGTTAGTAAACTACAATAATAATACTGGTTAAGTATCTGCTATTAAATCTTCAACAGTAGCTCAATGTTAGTACAATATATGTGAAACATATTAAAATACAGTAGGCCTAAATATTGTACCTCTTCTAACATGGCCAACTAAAGGTCAACAAACATTTGAACATGGGGTAAATTTTCATAAGTCATATACATAAGCAAAATGGTATATCAAATTGCTCATAGTGACTTCAGGATTTTAGACACGTATACTTTACCATACCTATACTTTGTTCGGTCTCGAGTTTGGGGGTGACGTCATGACGCGACTTTGTATTCGCTCTAGAGTTTGGATTGCGCCGGCTTTGTTCGCGTGCGTATATGCTACAATTCCAAGGTCGACGCGTGCGTTTCTCGGGTGCAAAACCTAACACGCGCAGTGATGTCACCCCCCAAACTTGAGATCAAACAGAGTACTATAGAATCGATCCTTCGATGTGTAACGCTAGACTTGACCACTCTACTGATGAAAGATCTATCTAACAGAAAACATGTCTGAGGCAGAAACGCAGACTTAATTTATCTGTTCTTCCGAAGAAAGTGCCAAAACATTATTGTGGCTGCTATCGAATCTTGTCTGAAGTATCTGGGCAAAAATGACCATAAAGAAAGTTTTGAAATGCTGTGACATCTATTTTGAAGAACTCTAAGGACCCTCAGTATAACATTTTGTTTGATCTGCAAAGGGCTAAAGGGCCTAAAAGGGCGACTCTAATCAGATTCTCTCTTCAGACAAAGGACGTGCTGCTGTACTTATTAGCAAGGGTGCATACTCTGATAAACGAAAGCAGCTCCTCAGATGTACGAGTTACACCTGCCTGAAACGCCATCTTACCCTTTAACTCAAACGCGGCATTGGGCTCTTTTAGGCGACAATGACAAGACTATCGATAGTCAAGACTTTGTAGGGTGGTGCACTCTAATAATCAATCTCCTAAAGTCTATGGAGGCCAAGTACAGCTATGGGGCCCCCCCCCCCACTTCCGATTGTTTCGGCTATTGGCTCACCGACTTGCAGAATAGCTAAGGAGTTAACCTAAATACTTCAACCTCTGACCGGAAAAAACAGACACCATGTAAAAGATTAGTGAGAATTTGCTACCTTCATATCTACTTTGACCCTCAAAGACTCGTAGATGTGGATCCTTCACTATAGAATCCTTATTCGCATCTGTCCCTTTGAAGGAGACCATTGATATTAATTACTATGGAGTCGCAACACTGATTGATAGGACATCTCTCCATATTGCTGATGTGAAAGGGATGTTGGAATTTTGTTTGACCAACAAGCTTACTTCAGGTTTTAAAGTGGCCTATACTCCCCAAGTGATGGGCTAACAATAGGTTCTCCCACCAGTGACTAACCTGTAAATGAAGTCCTGTCAATGTGAAGAGGAATGGTGGGTTCATACTTCATCAGCAGACGTCGGTCGACGCTAGTCTTTCGAAAATGCTTCGCGCGCCGGATGCATGAAACATACGCTTTGCGTAAAATGCATGTTCGAAAGGCCAACATCTGCAGACGTCTGCCGATGAAGTATGATCCCACCTGAAGGCCTTCTGACTGGCAGCACAAAATCCACCACGCATATGGAAACATTATGTGGACGTCGTCACCTTCCGTGTAACAAATTGGGACCATTTAACATCTTTCATTGACCACCTTAGCAGTCTTCGCATCGATGTCATGACATTACCATGTGAGGAGGAAATCAACGGAAAGCCTGACCTTACACTTGACACCAATATCTATCGCAATTAAGACCCACTCTGACCAATACCTCAATTTTGACTCTCATCATCCAGTGTCAGCCAAATGTTCCATGCGTCGATCAATGTTTCAACTGAGATGACTTTATGGTATATTCATCTCAGGGTTCAAAGAGCTGACAATGTTCCGTCGAACATAGTGGATAGGGAATGTGAAGAGGCTCACGTCCAACAAGCTTTGAAGCTGAACAATTACCTTTCAAAATTTGTCCATGGCTAGCGCATCGAAGGTAATTCCAAAATTTCAAATGGGACGTATTCTATTTTCTTCCCCTCGTTCGTAAAAAAACTTTTGGCGGGCTGGGTTTCGATGCAAAATCTTTGTTTCCTTCTTTTCTCGGAAGATGAACCTCGTTGTTTCAAAAAACTCGAAAATCTCTTCCGCTTGCACCAGAGAGCGATAGAGAGAGCTTGTTGCCCATAAATTTGCCATCTCGCTCTGGTTCACTCGAGCAACCACCTTGGCTGTCTTTCCGAATTTAGAATCTAAGTATCGGAACCCCAAAATTTGCAACTTGGAAAAGGCTGGTAGATCAGAAATTTTTCCGATTGGCGTATCAAATGTATCAAAAACAAGGTCTCGTAGTCTTTCTTTCTCTCTTCGAAGAAATTTTTTCTTCTCCAGAGCTATTTCTATCTCCGCTATCTCATCCTCTCTCGAGAGTTTCTCCGCAATCGCAATCTTGTTCTTTGTGGCGCTTCCAAATTTCTATTCTGCCAGACTCTAGTATATCCTCCAAAATCTCCAGGCGCTTTCGAGTAGAAAGAACCGAAATTTTTCTTTGTGTTGGAACCTCTTCCAGGGGGAAGCGAATCTTCTCTATCCCGATTGCATTCTTTGTTTTCTCTGTTCTCCATTCCCATTCTACATGGCTTGTTGGAGGTAGAATATTCCCCAGATTTTGTTGCAACTCCAAATTTTGGACTTGCGTTGGATGCTTGCATCTAGCCAAAACCGTTTTGGATAGACTATCCTTCGTATAGCATCGAAGAGGTCCAAAACGAACACCATCGTCGACAGATTCGAGAATATCGATCCGAAAAATTGGACATTTTCGAAACCCAAATTCGGAAGCCATCCATCGAACAGCTTTGTCCCAGGATTCTGCTTTGGAGCAAACATTTTTTGTTGGATTTGCAGAAACACCACAAAGTCTGCCTGTCTTCGAATTCCCATACCAGCAGCAATATATGGTACCTGTCGGCTTATCAGCCAGCACACAACATCGATCGATATTTGCTGCAAGGAGCTCGTACTGCTTCTTTGCAGGTTGCTCGACAAATACGGGCGGAACAGTGCGAAGATAGGAGAGAGCCTCCGAGATTGTATTTTCACCAAAATCGCTCGAAATTTCATCCCCCAGCTCGCATGCATACAAGGAAACTTCTACTCTTGTTACGCCGCGGTCACGTGCGTGTGGATGGGAGAATGTTTTCCGGAGACGCTCGAATCTGGAATCTGCATAATCCGCGAGATGACCACCGAAGCTCTCTTGGATCTCTCCTGCTTCGAAATTCGATACAACCTTGTTGTAGATTTTAGTGCGAATTGTTTTTCCAAACTCGGTCGTCTGTACCCAGGTGCATACGTTGTTTCCGACAGAAGATGTGTTGTTCAAAATGGTCGGATTCCGACTTTCCATAGCTTCCGACAGACTTCCCTTTTCGACCATGCCATGTTTGGTGCACAGATGTTCTACCAATGCTGGTCTATCGAGTGTTCCCGAAAAATCACGTGTGTAGTCGATACAGTATAGTCCAAATCCAAGCCCCTGCAATCTTCGAGAAAAATTGGGAAGATTGTCATGCAGCAGAAATATATCCACGTTGGACACATCAATTTTACAAACTACGATCCCCGCTGGATTTTCGCCATCGTTGTATTCTTTCCAAATTTTTCGATCTTTCCATTTGAATCTCGCTCGATCCTACGAACCGTCTTCGCTATCGATCCTCCGCTATCGAATGCAATTGTGTTTGAAATACGAATATGCATGGGCCTCTTGTTGGCTCCGAATGTGGCTCCAACGCAAGTTTGTACGGAAGTGATAACCTTCTTTGCCTTGCCACTCTCTCCGGTGGAAAGTGAAACTTTGTTACCTCGTCGCACAACATCCTTCTTGGACAAGTAGCCATACGCGTAGAGATCATCTACGAACACATCCAGTCCGGGCATCGGACGAAGGTTTGTTCTTCGAACAAAATTTTCGCAGTAGTTGGTGTTGGATATATCGGAGACAAGATTAGACTCAAATGTATTTTCAAGCAGGATATGCTGTGCGATTCTCTTTTCTGCACGGAAGCCCATTTCGCGAAATGTTGCAAATATGCTATCGTTTTCGTTTTTTTCGAAATTGGATTCTGCCATCTTCTTTTATTATAGTGGAATTTATGATGGGCAAAATTATTTTTTTTACGAAAATATTTTCCCAATCCATCCGACCCCGGTGGGGTCGGAGAAAAAAAAAACCAACCCCCTTGCGGGGTTGGGAAAAAAAAATCCAAAAAAAAAATCAACCAAGCAAAAATCGGCAAAGAAAAAAAAAAAAATTCAACCGATGCAAAAAAAAAAATCAACGAAGGGGATTTTTTTTTTTTTTGCAAAAAAAAAATTTCCCATCGTTGGGACCTTCGTGATTTTGAAAAAGCAAAAAAAAAAATCCTACTGGGGCAGCTGCTGTGGGCTCAATACAACCGCCTTATTGCTGTGCAGCTGCGTGGGAAGAATGGAAGGCAATTCTACCTTCGTAAAATTTACGAAGGGAGAAAATATTGCCTCTCGAAGGAAGAAGGGGGGGTTTGTGTGTGAAATCTTCGTAAAAACTGAGCACGTGGCCAGAAAAAAATAAGGCGGTTGTATTGAGCCCTTGTATGTTTTCGTGCCATTTGATCTTACAAACACGGGCAGATCTGATTTCTTCACGGTGTGAAGACGCTCGGTGAGAAGGTCCGGGGCGAAGACCTTGAACTTGGTGTTGTCTTCGCTAACCAAATTTACGATGGAGCCCTCATTGAATTCAATTTCGGTGAACTTGAATTTAGTAAGGGCGTAAATTTTTCCTTCTTCGAGAACATCGAAATTTTGAACCTGCTTTTGTTTTTGCAAGCGAGCTTCGAATTTCTCAGCTGACGGGATATACAATTATACACTGCCATTTTGATTTTCTGTATATGGCAAAATTTATAAGCGGGAGCTGCGTGGGAAGTGGTGCCCGATTGGGGTTCCCCGAAGGCCACAAAGTGGCCTTGGAGGGGAAGGGGAACCACTGTGGGCATGTGGTCACGGAGGAGCTGTGTAGGGGGATTGCTGTCCAACCCCTTTGGGGTTGGGGAGAATTGAGGGGGCGTACAGGGGGTTTTGTGGGTTGTATGTGGGGAGTGGGATGTACAGGGATTGCTGTGTAATGGTGTGGAAGGAAGTGGGGACTTTTGCACAGGAGTTTCTGTAAAATCGATTTTTGGCTATCAACTCTAGTTTTACCCCTACTTCTGGCAATTTTTACACTAGAAAAGTAATTGACCCCTCATTTTAAAGCAAAATACATGCACTACAATATTATATTTAGAAAGAAAAATGTTTTGATTAACTTAAACATTTCAAGAATAATGCTATCATAGCTGATACACCAGGCGGTGAAGGTCATTAATCTCAGCAATCCGGTCAACAGCGACCACTTCTTGACAGGCAACACAATTTTGTTTATGCACATGCGCATTATCAATTAAGCTGCTTAAGAGAGCGCGTGGCTCGAGTCCATGGGACCCGAGTCCACCGAGCATGAGTCCAAGTCTGAGTGACTTGGACTCGCCAATTGAGTCCGGACGAGTCCTGCTGTTCTAAACTCCACATCGTAGTGCGTCACGCCCCATCTGCAACCGATTGCGTCAAAATCGTGTCATACAGGCTTAGAAGAAACACTGAGCGGAATGTTCCAGACAACCAGATGTCATGTTCACAAAGGAAATGTAAGACTGAAAACTATTGTGGGGCTATCTACACAGGGCACCAGATCCGCATCAATGTACATGGTACTTCCAAGATCCAGATGTTTGTGAAAGTGCGTGCGCGTTGGACTGTCTGCACGATGCACATTTTCATGCCATTACTTGATTACAGCATGATTGTTGCGACAAATCAAACTTATCGCGTAAGTGCGTGCACGTCAGTGCGTAATGTAATCGCGCGTTATTAGGCGTGTCACTGTGTGATGCAATAGAAAAACCGCGATAGAAACATGTTTCCTATCCGCCTCCCGATATTTGATCTCAAGTTTGAGGGTGACGTCACTGTGCGGTTAGGTTTGCACCCTAAAAACGCATGCACTGACCTTTCCATTGCAACCACGCACTTGATAAAGGCAGCAACAATCGAATGCTAAAGCGAATGCAGAGTCACGTCATTCCGTATACGTCACCCTCAATGACTCAAGCACCAAGAACCGAACAGATACATATCGCTTTGGGCTGTGCAGTGTGCAGTAACACTATACTCCTATGTTACATACCACCATGCAAGCCGCTGGCCACATTGTGATCGCCGCTCGTGTAGATAGCTCCCAGTAAGTGATGTGTGAGCATATAGGAACAATTTTGACAGAAACATTAAATGCCTATTGCAAATGTCTAGAAGGAGGGGGGGAAACTACTTACCTAACTGATGCAAATATACTTAGTGCACTCTCTCCGAAAGATCTCCGAAAGATGCCGAATATCCCCGAAAGTAATTTATATATAAATTTACCACCGTAAGTAAGACATACCGCATCCACCTCAGTAACCACAATTGCCCCAACCTACCCTAACCAACTCCTTCCTCTTTTCTATCCTCTTTTCTCCCTCCCGAACGCAAACTGAGAACACTCGTTTGCTCGGGGGAGGGGAGGGTCCGGGATGCACATTAGGTTAGTATTTTCTTCCCCCCCTCCTCAGAAATATTTGCAATAGGCATTTATGTCTATTGCGGAGGGGAAAATAACTTACCTAATGATGCAAATATACTTATGCACCGCTGAGTAGCACCGACCCCGAGGAGGGGAGGGAGCAAACAATGGTCACTGAAAGCGTATGTCAAACGCCCCTGGACATAAGCCGGACCAGCCAAGAATATTCCACTTAGGACTATAAACACATAATCAAATCCAATAGCTTATGTCCAAAAATAACACTAAACTACAACATTCTAATCTACACAACACTTGCCCGAACAAGTCAGGATACGAACGGCAGTAGTCAAAAATCTCGATAGAGCAAAGTCATCGAACAATGTCCCTGCAGTATGTCTTGATGACATTGGTCGGATTTTCTGGTACTAACATGATTTGACAATATCCTGGATAGGGACTTGTTATAGAATGCCCATGAGTGGCAACCTTGCGGTTGAGTGAGCTGAATGCCTACCCTGATCAACAACGGCTTAGCTTCATAATCATTTCCACTATCCAGCCTGAGATAATTGATTTATCTGCTGGAGGTATGGCTTAGATGAGGTGATAAGAGGTTGCTCGGAATTTGCGCGAGCAGTAGCTTTTTACTAACTAACCACTTGAGAGCCCTCCCAGGACAACTTAATCTTTAGGACCTGATAGAGTCTGATAAAGATGGAAGAAACAATGGAGAGCTTTACAGGAACTCCTCACTTTTGGCCAAAAACTTTGGGCGAAAATACCAAGTAACGCCTCTGCTTTGCGCGAAAACGAAAAATCCTATTCATAAGGCATTTAACTACAGACACTACACACTGAAGGATCGCTAAGAATAGAAAATAGTCCTTAAGGGTAGCGTCACACGGAAGCTGACTGCAGGGTTCAAAAAAGGGGGTGCTTGTTCAAAGACTCTAGCACAGAAAGGCAAGTCCCAGGGAGGCCCAATTTTCCTCACAGGCCCCAGTGGGCCAGGGGGGGTCAATAATTCAAAAATTCGACCCCTTCAAAATGTCATTTTATGTTCGCAATACCCCAGTAAAACATCCAGAATTATGTAAATCTGAATTTGTTTGACTCTATGGAAACCCGGGGTACCCCAAACACATAACTGAAAGTCAGGAAACACAAAGTAAATTTTCAGGGTCCTTTTTTCAAAAAATGCGTAAAAATTGGCAGATTTCCAAGTTGTTGTTATCAATCACAGCATTAATAGATGACTCTGGAAACGCTCTTGTCTTTTTATATACTTATAATTGTCCTTTTTATCCATACCACATTTCTCTGACCTATTTTGGGTTGCTGAGTATCTTTTCTTGGAATTGGAAGTGCATATATAGTCAAGAGTCTAATTTGATCACTTATTCATTTCGCACTTCGGTTATAAAAATGACAGTACTTTTGGTGCCTATAATTGCCCACCTTCTAAACACCACCACTACAGTTCACCCTATATGTAAGGTGGATGTACAACCAATTTGGCTGTCCACCAGCCGCTCCAGGATCTAGAGGGTTCGTTCTAACACCCTCATGAAAAAAATTCCTGCTGTGGTGCTTGGTGGTCACATATAGGCCTATGCATGCCCTGCCCATAAGGCTTATTTTATAATTAATATTATTATTTTTAATCATATTTTCAAATACATGCTGCCCATAAGGCTTATTGTTAATTAAATATTAAATTATTTTTATCATATTTTCAAATAAGTGTCTTAAAAAAGTGCTCCAAAAAGGTCTGTGTTTGAAAATCATTTTTTTTTGTTTCATCGCGATAGCATAATTTGCCAATCCGGAAATTTGCACACGCATTTCCTCCCTGCAATATAGGAAAATCCAGTTTGTTTTGTCACGTTTTTGTACATGCATTCATTGGAGTGTGTGGTAATGTAGATGAAGCAATGGTTACATTTTGAACAGAACTTCAGTCTCTCATTCTTTCTGAGACGATACGGACTTCATTTTTCAGCAAGAGAGATTTTTAAATCCTTCCCTTCCAGTAATCAGATGTCGATTGGTGAAATTACCCGATTTTATAGACGTTTCCACATAATTTGAATGTTGTTTGCAATGACATTCTGTTAGGGGGCAAGTTATGCCGTACAGATATGTTCAATTTATAACAAATCCAAACTATTTGAAGAGTGTACTATTATTATTTATGACCACTAGATAGCTTATCTAGAGATATTTTTGATATTTGATTTAAAGTATCACATATTTTATCAGAGAAATGTTTTTTCTAAACTGTAATGATTTTGTTTTGCGAGTCTGCGCGGTCCGTTAACCAATCGCAAGTATTGCCCGATAGAATATCATTTCGGTTATTGTCTTAAAAACTGCTTCAGTTCAACCATGTTACAACCCGTTCTGAAAGCTGTTTTCGGTGTTTAAAGCTAATGAACTGCAAGTTTTAAATGTTTTTAAAATATTTTACATATGTAATTAAGGTATCAAAATGAGGGCGCTTTGGTGGTTGTTTATTTTTTGGGACACCCTGTATAGATAAAACCGGTAATTGACAACATATTAGCAGCCAGATTAGGATTCACATCACCAAAAAACCCTAGTACCAAATATTATTACCAAAAATTTAAAAACAGAAAAAAATAAAAAGTTTGTTTGTTTTTTAGGGAACACCCCCTGTATGGATAAAACGGTTAATCTGACAGCATAATGACATTCAGATTCGGATTCAGATCACAAAAACCCCATAGTACCAAATTTTATTTGAAATGGCCAACTCTCAATGGTTGCGATGTTATTAATTATTGACCGAAATCGAGAAATCTGGGCCCCTGTGGCACGAGGCTAGAATTATTCTACCTTCTATCATACGGCGGAGAGCCTTATTAGTTAGCTAGTGACTTGTCTTTGTTACTATGAAACCTAGGCGAGCTACTTTTTCCAATACAAATTCGTATGGGCGATGCTAAAGTGAGATTCCGAGCGGTGATTAGTCAAACGTCGAAGCACATGTGAATGTGTATGCCCGTGACGACCGAAGTTACCATTCTGGTGAAAACTCTGGGAGCTGTTGACAGGCCGAATGGCAGGCAACGGAAGGCATAGATGATTGTTTATCGTGAAACTCAACCAATTGTGGTGGGAATGAAGAATGGGAACATGCACGTGTCCTTGAGGTCTTATGGATGAGGCCAGCAGATAGGGGAGGTGCAAATTTCAGTAGTCGCGCTCCAGGGTACCCGGAACCTATTTTAGAGAGGGACCCGTGAACTCGCAAATTTTGGTATGTTTCTAAAAAAACGTGGGAAGGACGGAGACACATCTTGACATACCAGTATGAACTAATTGGATATTTATGATCAACTGGCTTCAAACAGTGGCACATTAACTTGAGAGAAATTCAAATTGGCACAAAAAAATTTCAGAAGAAAACCCTTCAATTAGGAAATCAAATGTTATATTTTACACTGCCCACAAAACCAATCAGACTTTAATTGTTGTTTAAAAATGTCTACATAAAAAATTTGCTAGCGGAAAACCTCGGTGATGTACTAAATGATGGGGATTTCCATTAATAAATGCCGCCTATCACGTTAGCCAATCAATTAAAAAATCACGCCGATAATTTCCATAAATCAGTGTAAAACCAATCGGCAAATGTAATTATCCTAGGCTGAAAACATTTCCGTGCGCAGAATGCCCAAAAATGCGTCGTACCGAGAGAACTCGTCTTCTGCGCACCTGTACAACCCTATGGGGAAAAAATTTCTAACCACACGGAAAGGCGCTGTATTATTTTACGTTCCGACTTTACTAACCAATTTCTTTCTTTCACCTTACCAAAATGCAAAAATCGTTAGATTTAGTAGCCAACGTGTTCCCCTGTCTATCATTACACGATTAGATATTTTCCAAAAAGAAAACCGTATTGCGTAGCGTTGTGTCAAAGCCGGTCAAAGCCGAATATTTCACCGCTGCAAGGTACCGATTACACTAGTTCCGCCTTGGTTCACGTTTAGTGGAGCGGATTCCGAAATGTCTGGAGATATCATATCATGCTAATCTTATTTATGTGCAAAAAGAAAAAAAAACGTAAAGAATTCAAGAAGAGTCTGCTGCTAAGAATTATCAATGATATATTTACTGATGGTGAACGATAAATTAAAATCATAATCAAGCAGGAAGATTTACGATTTAATTGCCTGATCAAGCGAGTTGTCATCAAGCTTTTTATTTTGTGAAGTTCAATCTGAGAGAGAGACGTGTATTGTGCCTTCACTGTAGCGTACACCGCAGAGGAAGATGGACACGTAAGCACCGAATGTTTCCAACGCTCGTGGCGTGAGATGAAAAGCCATATTTTTTGTTTCATCCTAAAAAACAATTAAAATACAGGCTTATGGTGAGACTAATCCATAATTACGACTTATATGAGGGAATTTGGGATGGATGGCAAGGATTGAACAAGTATAAATATGGTGAATTCTGTACTGAAGTATCACATGATTTGCAATTTGTCTTCATTAGCCACATAGGGAACACGTCAGGAAGATTTACACGTGCTGTTAGAGTGATTTCCGGAAATTCGGGTATCGAGCTGGCAAATCAAGTACCCGGATTCGAAAGTACGTCGATTCGAAACTTCCGAGCGAGTTCCGGTGTTGTGTGAAAGCAGATATAGTCAGCGTGGGGCCATAGTCGGGGCTCCATAGGGGACGGGTGGTAACGGAATAAAGCGTGAAACTAATGTTGCGTAAGAGTCAAACTGAATCGATTCCCTATTGCTACCATTGTTCCCAAACAGTGTTTGATCGGCGATTGAGAACCGTGGCTAAGGATTCCATGCGAAACGGTTTGGGTTCTATATATGCATAGAGAGATTTAGATGGCCGAAAAAACCGGCTCCAGTTTTTTTTGTTTTTTTTCGAGGTACACCAACCCTTTTTGTCGGCCTAACAGAGACAGAAAAGTGCCTAGTTTGTAGCCGAAACTGACCCGACACCCGAAATGGTACTGACGACCCTTGCAGAACTATGGAGGGGACGAGGCCTAGCAACGGCCGCTTTACCTACCCCCCCCCCCCCCTGTCGACACAGGAAGGGACGAAGGCATTGAGAGTTTTTTGCCGACAGTCTATTTATTCAGAACTTTCTTAGCCATGCTTCTAAGAGACGAGGAAATTCCTCAGTAAAAACGGACTCACTATTATAATCCAATTGGAATAGTGAAATTGAGATCGTCTACAAATTTCCCCTTGGAGGCACGTATGTGGGACCCAGGAGCCATTAGAATGCTTCAATTGTACGCCTGCTAAATCAGCCGCAACCACGCTGTGGCTGAATCGCTATCCAGAGCGATAGCTATCCCAATTCCTCAGGAGAGAAGTTGGTCCTGAAGGGGGGAGAGGGAAATTATAAAGAGCACTAGGACAGCAGCTGAAAGGATATGGTACGGGACAGTGTCTATAAGCAAAAAGTCTAGTTGAACAACGCACTCTTCCAAGTGAGGCAAAATCCATCGTTTCTGGTTTAAATTCCTAGATTTGAAAAATTCCGAAAAATCCGAGTCTAAGGAAGGAGGCTCTGAAAAGTTGATGAATCACCTTCTGGAAATAGAAGAATATCGTGGTAAAAAGACTGATAACGCGAACGGGGGGCGACTTATTATACAATTCCTTCAAAATCATTTGCTTTCATCACATATCACATCAAACAGTGAAATGCAAGATATGAAATTGCAGTACAAAATAAAATGGATTTCACCATAGAAATTCAGATTATAATTATAGAATTATAATTAAATTAGAAAATAGTGAAGAACGAGGTAACTGGTAACTTAGACTTTCTAGCCAGATCCTACAACTTATGCCACCAGCAACGCACATTGTACTTTGGCAGCGACAGAATGGGCATTTTAGAGGGATGACTCAGCGCAAGATTGGCATAGAGAAGAGAGCTTTCCTCCTCAGCTGCGATTACAAGATGGGATTCAATACAGCTCACCACGAAGGAATCCGAAGAATCACGAGCCGAAGTTTGAAAAAGGGGCAGACAAGGGATGAGAAGATGATAAGGACACAGAAATAAGACGAGAAGCAACCGGCTGCGGACGTCACCGGCTGTGAGCTACGTTGAATTCGCGACAAGCCTTGAAAGGAATGAGGCGGTGGAAAGAAACTATTACCACCCGGCCAGAAATGAAAGGGATTCCATTGAGTGGACGAAAAAAGTGCTCGGCGGAATACCAATAAAGCGTTTTGGAAAGCAAAGGGGGCGCGAAACGCTATTAGAACAGCGAAGGTCGCGCTATTGTACGAGTTACTAGGTGATCGGGTAAAGAAAAGGAGGTTACACTCGATTCGGTATGGAATCTGGAGCGGCCCCGGGTTGTCAATGAACCCCCCCCCGACTCTGGACTACCCCCTCACTAGAGTTACACATATGCTCCACCCACCCGCCCACCAGGACACCAGTCAGCGGGTTATGTACATACCATTGAAATGGAACTGACCTGTGGCTTTGGGTACCATATTCATATCCAACAAGACCAGTGTATTTTCTAAATACATTGGTGAATGAAAAGCTTTGAACTGTGCTGAGATTGTATAAGCTAATAGTGACCGGCCCGACCATACCGATACGGCTCGGGCCTCAGCCCGGACCGACGTTAGTACTAATCGAGAAAACAGAATCGTTAGAGAAGTTGTGTTTGGCAATTATGGGAATTGTCGAGAAAAAGACTCGTTGAGAAGTTGTGTTTGGTAATAATCGGGTTTGTCCGAGAATAAACCGTTAGAAAGGTTGTGCTCGGTAAATATGGGATTTGTTCGAGAAATAGACTCGTAAGAGAGGGATGTGTTCTGTATTTATCGGATTTGACCGAGAAATAAACTCGTGAGAGAGCGGGTTGAATTATCGGATTTGTTCAAGAAATAAAACTCGTTTAGAGAGGTGTGTTCGGGTAATCGATCGGATTGTAATTGACTGTGATATCTGGCACGAGACCTTCGTTCGTGTTTACAATGCTTGTTTCGGTCTCTGATATCAGTATCTGTGTCTTCGGTATGTCCGATAGCCAGACCACAACCGACCCACAAGGCCTTGTTATTGTTCTCATCTCTGTCAATCGTTTTATAACAGTGCTGCGGGTCGTCGAACCATAGTGGAACGACCGTCCGGCACAAGGCCTTTTCCTTCGTCTTTCGATTTTATCACAGAAAACTTTTCAGTATTCGAAAGATTCGGCCACCTCTTAGGGTGTCAGATCCGATTTTATTCCTGCTACTCGTGCTCAAGCGGATCTGCCGAGCTTATACTAATCCTAGAATTTCTCCTGCCTAGGCTCTTATGTTATTAGACCTCACATAAACCAGGCGAAAGGCGTGCGGACGCTTTATCACAACTACTGAACACAACCCGAAGCTCTGACCCGAGTCACCGTAGTCTTGTTCGATTTTCCCCTCGCGGCGACCTCTAGATGAGTACGCGGGGGCGATTTGAATACTAAGCCAGGAAATCTGAACAGGCCATTATGCCCGATAACTAAAAACAACCGAAACGGGAGCACAAAGGATACATGGATCGGTCTTAAAACTAGCAAATAAAGGACTGGGTGTGGAATAAATAAGCTACGCTGTATAGGTAGTATTGATAAACCTGTACATAGAAATCAAGAAAAGAAAGCTATAAGACGTTAGTATACGTTGGACTAATTAGTTATAGCTAAAACAACATGGCCGCCGATCGGCGACGATAACAAGATTAACTATTAATTGATTTGGGGCGGCTTGAAAGCTTAGAAATTAATAAATAAATGGTCAAAGGACGATCCAAACGCTATTAGTAGTAAAGAATTTAAATTGGAGATACAATTGCTAAACTAACAGTTATAGCATACGGCATAAAAAACCTGTCAAAGCGAAGGTAAATTTAAGCAATGACCTATCTGTTTGAAGTCCGGAGAGAAAAGAGGATGAGTTAGGGTAGTGTTGGGCAATGTGTGGTATGATGGTGGGGATGGGCGGAATGGGACGGTTATGTATACCTACGGTGGTAAATTTATATATAAATTTTATTGGAGAATATTTCGGCATCTTTCGGAGAGAGTGCACTAAGTATATTTGAATCATTAGGTAAGTATTTTCCCCCTCCGCAATAGGACACATGTATCATGGGTATATGGTACTACTTTTGACTGTAAAAGTAAGTAGCCTCAATGTTTACAATCACGACAATACACAATAAGTGATCAGAAAAATCATCAGTGCATGCCAAGCCTAGCCCAGCCGTTTGCTTCCAAATACAAAAATCGCAACTACCGCTCGGGCTCGGCAATGGGTGACGAGCTAAAGATACAGTACCATCTCCCGTACTAAAAACATCCACTTCCACTACTTTTACTCTCCCATGCAAACAATACTTGTTGGTCGGCGGACGGAAGAGATTGAAGGCAACGGCACAATTGAAACTACATCACCAAAATATTTCAAATTTCAAGTGCTTTTTTCTCAAAATTTCTTCCATCCAACATCTTTTGTTGGATTGAGAAAAGTTTGCTCAAAATAGTGTTTTCTAGCTATATGCCAAAAGGTGTAGAGGTCTGTTGGTAGATTAAATGTAATTGATATGGCCAGGCCAAGTGAGTCGATTTAGCGGATATGTCGCCATTGGTCTAAGGGTATATTTGCGCAACCTCGAAATCAAAAACTTCAGTAAAACAAATTAATGACCTTCACGCTGTGATTAGTTCCAATAATGGTAACTTATGCAATCTCACCCTTCCTCCTTTTTACTTCCACCCCCCCTCCTTTTCCCTTTTCCCCCTTGTACACATTCTGTCCTCTTATAAAATTTGGACGTAATTCTTTGGTGCCATAAAGTTACAACTGTTCTGTGGAGTTCAAATGCCATTTAGGTTTGGAGAGTTTTGAGTGTTATATTTTCCTAAAGAAAAAAAATTCTTTGACATACTAGCATCTATAGAGTATGTAGATAATTGTCTTACCAATTTGTACCCGATGCTACAATTTGTTCACCAAAAAGTTCATGTCAACATGTTCACAGGCGGCAAAATTTGGCAGCCCCAAAGGAGGACAAAACAAGGGTATAAGTTTCACTGGGAAAATTTCATAATTGTGAATGTTAAATCTGGAAAAATGGTTATCACCATCTGATGCATGATAAGAAGACTCTCAAGAATTATGCCTACAATATACTGTTTATGCAAATAATGATTTAGACACTTTGAAGCTGTAAAGTTAGAGCAAGAAGCTGTCTGTGTATCTGGCTTAAATGGCAATTTAACTACAAACAACTGTCATGACAGATTAGACTATGCCTAACAGCATTGCAGCCATAAAAAAGTAAAGACGGAAATATCATCAAATTAGCCCCACCAGCCGTGGTGGCGCTATTGAGACCCTCTAACCTAATGAAAAAAAACTTCTCATTAAATTGGTAAACAAAAGCTAAACACAAAGGTGGCAGTATGGCTGACGCAATGTTCAGTTCAAGGACGGTTGGACAATTCAAGGAAAGCCAGTCATTGCCAGTAATTTTTAAAAGAGAATTTCCTTTTATTATTGTTTCATATACCCACAGAAGCTCTGAATGCCCCCCCCCCAAATAAATAGCCCCACATCTTGGTTCTCAATTACTTTCTTGCTTACCCTTCACCTTCCACCCCAAAATAACCGACCCCTCTTTTGGCGGCTTAAACAAATATCCCCCCAAGAAGCGCCTTTTCTAGTCCTCGGGGCGGGACGGGTGTTCATTTTAAAAACAATGAAACTATTCCAAATCCGCATTCAACATTATTATGTAGGCTCCTTGTCGCGTGGCCGTGGGGGCTTGGGTGCGGGGGCCCCGACTGGGGGGGGGGGGTCGCTATACTGCGGGTTACCCTGTGTGAAACATGGGTGGTGGGTTGAGGCCTTGGGGGAGTGTTGAGAGTATCTAATATTATACTCCCTTAAAAGCCCCACCGGGGGCGGAAAGGGGGTACCTATACTTAACTGTGTGAAAAACTTGTTTATGTCCGTTTATTTGGGCAGGGAGCAGGGCCTATACAATTGCCGGGATTGTGAAAATACGGTTTTTTATACGTCATTTGAGTATTGGGATTTTAATCCTCTTGGTTTGACTCTAATAGAATCAAATGCTTGTAAGTCCCTTCATCACACGCGCATTATTCAACCTTGATCTATTCTGAATAAAGCGGGCATCATATAGAATTGCGCTTTATTCCGTTTTAAATACAAAGTAACAGGAAAGTAACAACACCATGCCACTATTCATCAGCCGATATAAGCGCTATTGAATAAGGCTTGGCCGCCCTCGTCTGAGAAGACTACGTTTTATTTACGGCCACCTTTTCACACACGTGTCATGCACCCTGGTCATGCACAAACAGTGTCATTTACATTCATCAAGCGCTATGGGCCTTAAGACGTCACAGTAACCGCGTCACCAGCATAGTGTGCCTGTTATGCTCCAATAGCCTTGTAACCGTTGGTGCCGCTATTGAGACAAACTAGCCTACTGTAAAAAGTCATAAAATATGCAACTACAACCCTGCAGGCTTGATCGTTCAGGGAGGCCGATACATGTAAACTAAATTTGTAAAAATATTTTTTTATTTATTGTAAAGTTTAAATAATGGACAATAGCTATAGCAAGTCAAGGAAACTTTGAAGTATAGGTTAGGGTTAAATTAATAATCCTCTGCTCTAACCACACCCAATAGGCCTATTAACCCTACCCTAAAACCCTAACCCTAAACCCTTCTAAAACACCCCACCCCACCCCATAATAAATAGCCCCATATCATGGTTCTGCCTTTCCTCCTTCTTGCTTAACCTTCTCCCCCCAACACTAACCGAGCGCCCCTCTTTTGCTGGCTAAAATATCCCCAAAAGAAAGCCCCTTTTTAGTCCCTCCGGGACGGGTTCATTTTTAAACATTGATACTCTTCAAACTAACTGCATCACAATTATTGAATATACTCCCTTCTAGCCAGCCCACTTCCTATACTTAACTGTGTGAAAATATTGGTTTGAGGATTATTTGAGGAGTATAAGCTAATGTATAGTCACTTACTAGCCCCACCTCCATACCTTAACTATTTAAAAATTGGTTTGTGGACGTATTTGAGGATATTCTAGGCCTATGTCCTCTTTCTAATAATAAGCCCCACTTCTAAACCTTATGGTGAAATTACTGCTTTGTGGACTCATATAAGGGATAGGAACGTTATTAATAATTTGCCGTTTTAAACATTTACCTATATTATTACGGAATAAAGCGCATCATAGAATTGCGCTTTACCTTCCGTCATGTCAATAGATCCAAACACGAAACGTGCCGGCAGGAATGCAACTAGTCAGCCATATAAGCATATTGATGGTCCTTGGCCGCCCCCGTCTGAGTGCGTATGGCATTTTAAAAGCGCCCCCTTTTTAAAACACAATTGTGGCACATAAACGCATTGCATTTACTTACTTCAGCAAGCTACGGGCTTAAGACGTCACCAGGCGGAGAGCGTAGTATGCACTTACAATATCTGTAAATAAACCTTGCCATCGTTGTGCGGCTATTGGGTACAAACTAGCTTACTTAAAAACAATAATTGTACAATTTACATTACAACAACATCGTTCAAGGGAGGCCGGATACGATGTAAGGAATTTTTTAAAAATTCTTTCCTTGTAAGTTTAAAAGTGGGTTAGGGTTAGGGTTTAGGTTTTGGGTTAGTTTAGGGTTTAATAGGGTTAGGGTTTATTTTGGATCACTTGTTAATTTTACAAGTTTCCAAAAACCCAACACTCTACCCTAAACCTATGCTATAGCCTAACATTGCATTAAAACCTATAGCTTATATTGCTAATCGCCTATAGCTTATATTGGCTGAATAGTTGCATCCTGCCACGTTCGTGTTCGGATTTATTCTCCATAAACGGAATAAATCGAAATTCTATGATGCGTTTTATTCCGTAATAGGCCTACATAATGGGGCACTGGCTGCGTTACACGCTCTGCGTTTGCAATGTCCTCGTCTAAGTCGAATTTAGTTATGTCCGATTATACCTAGTAATAAGGCTAGTATACTCCTCAAATACGATCCTCAAAACCAATATTTCCACACAGTTAAGGTATAGGAAGTGGGGCTATTAAGGGAGTATAATAATATGTTAAATGTCGGAGTTGCCTGTAAACGAATCCCCGTCCCGGAGGGACTAAAAAGGGGCTTTCTTTTGGGGGATTTTTTATGCAGCAAGAGTGGCTCGGTATTTTGGGGGGAAGAAGGTTAAGCAAGAAGTAAGGAGAACCAGAGGTGGGCATTTATAGGGGGGGGGTGTCTTAAGTAGAAAGAAAATTTGGGATGTGTTGCATCTTTGAATGTATTAAAAAATGGTATGATAAATAAACTGTTAACGCCATTTTAATTTGATAGAATCTGGCCATTCTGGTACCGTATGTGGCATAATGTAGAATAACTTTCATTCTACTTACACACCCCCCCCCCCCCCACGACTAATAGCCCCACATCATGATTCTCTCTCCTTTGTCCTCCTGCTTAACCTTCTTCCCCCCAAAACTACCGAGCCCCTCTTTTGGCTGACATAAAAAATCCCCCAAAAGAACGACCCCTTTTTTAGTCCCTTCCGGGCATTCCCCGATGTGGCTGGGCACCAAAGTAGTGTTTTATTTCCAGTAAGCTAGGGAGTCTAAATGACGTCATTGCTAGTGTGGGGCTATTTGAGGATACGCCTAAAGACTATCTAGTCCATGATCATAAGGACTAACGCCTGTACACATCATGTTTGGGACTTCAACATACTACTGTTAACAGAAAGCATACTGTTTAAAGAAACCTCATGTGAAGTTCCAATTATTGGGACTAGCTGGCCGGCAGCTAACAACAGGACGCTATATACACGGCGGCCGAAGCCGAAGGCTGAGGAGCGAGGCCGAAGGCACGACGCTCTGCTGATATATACGTGACCGGGCTGAAAGTAGTGGCTATATCCTCTTCACAATCACAGAGCAACACCAAGCCTGCTGGGAACAGATGTACTGTTTTTCAAAACATACTCAAGCTAAATAACTTGAGCAATTGATTGATGATATCAATTAAACCTTGAATTCAACTATGCCCGGCGACTGAACGTTTGGGGCTTGCTCACAAATAACACTATGTTTCTAGAGTGTATACTTGTGAGTCTCCCCACCTACCTTTTGTCATAGCTATGGATCATTAAGTGAATTAGTTTAAATGTAGCTTTTCATTGGAAAATACATTCATCTTTGATTATGTTAGCTGATCGGGCAGCTACCTATTTGTGTTTTCGTTATGGGAATTCCTACTATGCAAAATGCTTAGGCTGATGTAAATCAAACTTGGTTAGAATACACTGACCCAAGTCTCATGGAGTGTTCACAGTTTTCTTGGTCTTGATCAATCTAGGCTGATTAAAGGTGCTTCTATGAAACAGATTGGGTCCAAATTCACAACTACTGTTACCACTTAAAGGTGCAAATTCATTATGATTAAGACCCAATCAAGGGAAGAATAAAGAGTTTTAAAAAAATACACCTTTTTTCGTCTGAATTTCTTTCGATCAGTTTTTTTTCCATGGAGGAATCCTTATCAATCTCGGGAGCCTACGGGATGGTCTCTATAATTGGCAAAATATCGTCTAACCCTTGAATCCCTTTTACACCACTTATGGGACGTAAGTCGCACGTGACCCCCGACCTTTGGTGACTCGTGAGCCGCGCCTACTTTCAGCAATAATTCGGAATTCGAATAATTGCAAAAATGCGACGAAGAAAAAGAGTTGGAATACTCAACAACGTAAGGTTACACTGTTACGGCTGCGGGACTATTTTTGTCAGCTCAAATGTTTTAACATATCAGATTCCATCTGGGTGTGATTGAAGGTTTTTGTGGAAAATACTGAAAAACTGCGTAAATTGACCTAAAATGCCTAAATCAGGTCTGAAATTAAATAAAGTTGGGCGGAAAGTGAACTTTTGAAAATAAAAAACGAATCCTGACATCAGGAAAAAAATCCTGAAGAAATCACACCCCTGACATATTTGTACTTAAACATGTAAAGATTTGCAACCGTTAACTCATGTCATAGAAAATCATTTTAGACAATTGGTTGTAATAAAAGCTTATTTGCTGGCGGTCATGCGATGTTCAGGGTGGTGAATTTTGTTCCATCACTCACTACAATAGAGGCCCCATGGGCGCTACAGTAAGTAACACGGTGCGTGACTCTCGCGTCGTGTACAATGCCAAACATTAACATGGCGAACTCCTAGTGACGTAAAATTGTTGACTTTTTGTTGACAACCATTGTCCGACGTCGGATCTTGAAAATTGACGATTGTCGACAATAAAATCCTACTCGAACAACAACCCTAAAAATAATGACAATAGCTATAGCAAAGGTCAAGGAAACTTTGCAAGTATAGGTATTAGGAGGGTTAAATTAATAATCCTCTGCTCTAAACACTAACCCAAATAGGCCCTATTAACCCTAACCCTAAAACCCTAAACCCTAAAGCCCTGTTTTCCCCCCCCCCTTTTTAATCACCCCCCTAATAAATAGCCCCTATCATGGTTCTCCTTTACTTCTTGCTTAACCTTCTTTCATTCTCCCCCCCAAACTACGGAGCCCCTCCTTTGCTGGCTAAAATATCCCCCAAAGAAGCCCTCTTTCGTCCCTCCGGGACGGGTGTTTCCATTTTACATTGATACTCTTTCAACCCATGCATTCAACATTATTATATAACTCCCTTAATACCCCACCTCCTATAAACCTTAACTGTGAAAATTTGGTTTGAGGATGTTTTGGGAGGAGTATACTAGAATGTTAGTCACTCTTAACAACCCCACCTCCTATACCTTAACTATGTGAAAAAATTGGTTTGTGGACTTTATTTGAGGAGTATTCTAGGCCTATGTCCCTCTTTCTAATAATAGCCCCACTTCCTATAACCTTACTGTTGAACTTACTGCTTTGTGGACTCATATAGGGAGTAGATGTTATATAATGTTGCGTTGTAACATTGACCTATAGTATTTACGGAATAACGCGCATCATAGAATTTCGCTTATTCCGTCATGCAATAGATCCGAACCACGAACGTGCCGGCAGGATGCAACTATTCATCCAATATAGCTATATTGAATGAGGTCTGGCCGCCACCCCGGGCTGAGCGACGGCATTTTAGCGTCCCCCTTTTTACCAAGTGTTCACATAAAGCTTGCATTTACTTTCGGCAAGTTACGGGCCTTAAGACGTCACAACAGCGTATATCGTAGTATGCACTTACAATACTGTAATAACCTGGCAAATCGTTGGGCGGCTATTGGGACAAACTAGCTTTACTGTAAAAAAAAAAAAAAAAAATAATTGTAAAATTTTACACAAAAAAAATAAAAAAATTAAAAAAATTAAAGGAATTTTTTTAAAATTCTTTCATTGTAAAGTTTAAAATAGTGGGTTAGGGTTAGGTTTAGGGTTTAGGGTTTTGGTTAGGGGCTTAGGGTTTTAATAGGGTTAGGGTTTATTTTGGATCACTTGTTCATTTACATTTTCCAAACCCAACACTCTAACCCTAACCCCTATGCTATATGGGCCTACATTGCCTTAAAACCTAGAGCTTATATTGCGAATAGGCCTTAGCTTATATTGGCTGAATAGTTGCATCCTGCCACGTGCTTCGGAATTTATTCCATAAAACGGAATAAAGCCATTCTATGATCGTTTTTATTCCGTATATGCCTACAAAGGGGGCAACTGCGTTACACGCTCTGGCTTTGTGCATGTCCTCTTCTAGGCTATTTATTTATGTACAGATATACCTAGTATAGGCTATATAGCTCCGGCATACGTCCTCAAACCAATATTTCCACACAGTTAAGGTATAGGAAGTGGTGCTATTAAGGAAGTATATAATAATGTTAAAATGTTCGGAGTTGAATGTTAAACGAATACCCTCCCGGGAGGGAACCTAAAAAGGGGCTTTCTTTTTTTTGGGGGATTTTTATGCAGCAAAAGATGGGCTCGGTATTTGTGGGGGGAAGAAGGTTCAGCAAGAAGTAAGGAGAACCAAGATTGGGGCTATTTTAGGGGGGGGGGGTCTTACAGTGAAAGACAATTTTGGGATGTTTGCCTTTGTAAATGTAATTAAAAATGTATGATGAAAATAACAATTTAAAGCCAATTTGAATTGATGGAACTGGCCATTCTGGTAACCGTAATGTGCAAATTGTAGAAATAACCTTTCAGTCTACTTACCCCCCCCCCCCCCGACTAATAGCCCCAATCATATTCTCCTTTACTTCTTGCTTAACCTTCTTCCCCCCAAAACTACCGAGCCCCTCTTGTTGCTGACATAAAAAATCCCCCAAATAAGTGTTTGCACACAAATTAGTTGTATTTATTTCCAGTAGCTAGGGAGTCTTAATGACGTCATTGTCTAGTGTGGGGCTAGTGAGTGAGGATATTTGCCGTAAAGACTATCAGCATGATCAATCAGAACTAGCCTTACACATATGTTTTGGCTTCACATACTACTGTTAAAGGCATACGTTTAAAAACGTCATGTGAAGTCCAATTATTGGGACTAGGCTGCCGGGCAGCAACAACCGGACGCTATTACACGGCGCCGAAGCCGAAGGCTGCGGGAGCGAGGCCGAAGGCGGCGACGCTCGGCTTGATATGTAATATACAGTGACCGAGGCTTAAAGTAGTGCTATAGGCTTAGAAAACCACGACCCAATTCGCATGATGTTTCACGGTTTCTGGTTCTGTGTCATGTAGGCTGATTAAGGGGTATTCTATGAAACAGATTGGGGTCCAAATGTCACAACTACTGTTTACCCCTTAGGGGCATTCTCTGAAAATGTATTAATGCCTTTTGGCCTTTATACTTTATAACTTGCTCCAAACTTTACGTAACTCGCCTGAAGTTATTGCCAGAATTGTTGTAAACGCTGCCTAGCCCAGCTCCAGTCTAAGTGTGACTAGTTCTCAAAAACCTTCTGCTTTAAATTTTGGATTAGGCTATTAAATGGAAGTGCGCCCTATTATGACGTCACTTACCGCCGGTGACCGTTCGGTGAACCAGAAGTTTGCTTGATGACCATCATTGCCGCACAGAAGTTTTTATAATGAATCTCCACAATGTCAATTTTGTACCCATGCGCAGTCGATGAATAAAATTTCCATCATTGATACCTTACTGATCCTCCCCTCGCAAAACAAACAAAACGGTCCACTCCGTTGCATTTTTTGGTGAAAAATCTATGCTTTCTTTCCCCATAGAACTACCTGATACGGGGATCTCTTGTAATTAAATTTCGAATTATGGTACGAAATGACACTAAGTAGATCGGTAAACTACATCACTGTACTACTTTATAGAGTCATTGCATTTTAAGTCGTGTTTTTGTTTTAGATGTCGGTATGCAATATTCACCTGTTTTTTCCGAGGAAAATTTCAGACTTGTATTTTCCCCCCGTCCGTAACCGCGCCACCCACGTGACCATCCCATTGCGTCAGTACAAGGTTTGAAAATAACTTGTTTTGAAATAATTATAATATTTTCATATATATTGGTTTACAAGAAATAAAAAGGTACTCATAGTTTGTCCCTTAATTATTTGGTTATGAGTGTTTCATGGTAGACCTTGTAATGGATTACTTGAAAGGCGTATATATTTGGCATGACATGCCCTAAATAATCCCCGGACCTCGAGTCCTCATACCTACATTCGGAATTGTGACCGCATACCCTGGGTGTCCCCTGGATAGTTGCCATGCTTGCTGGCGTCACACTGAAAACTTGGAACAAGGCCAAGTGGCTGAATTGACTTGGGACAACAACGCTACAATACTAATATTATTCCTAACTTACCTCATCGGTTTAAGGTTGATTACATGGGGTACATCTCCATAACTCGACCGCAGTGCCACCTCCTTTATGAATGCATGCCCTTACGGCCAAAGTAGAGAGAATCGCGAATTTTTACATTCGCCTTGTCCATTTTTCCAATGGTTAAACAAAAAATGGCGGCCAAACCAGGTGTCTGACTGTCACGACTAAAGCCACGTGTTCCTACATGTGGACGTTCAGTGACGTGTTTGTATTGCGCGTTTCAACCGGCAATAGACCGTGAATATGTGTAAATAATGAACTTCGCCTTCTGGCAGAGGGATTCTTCTGATCGTGACCCATCCTTCGCCAACCCAAAATAACAGCGCGCCCTAGATCAATAAACTCTGAAGGACATATGGATTCCAAAGTTTATGCATTTTTCAACATGCACTTCAATTTTTAAAACGAAGATAATGGGACAAAATTAATAGTTAGAAGTCTACTCACACCCTTGCATGCAGTTTAGAAATTGTGTTGTCGTTTATATAGAATTTTCAGTAGACATAATTCGAGCCCATTGTTAGACAATCTGCTATGCCTTCACACTGTGTGTGCTATTCGTATGCCACCTCAAGCTAATTACGTAACAAGATTCTCATCACTTTTTTCTCTAGTTTAATTATCTTACAAGCCATGTAAGTCTGTTTGAAACCAGCTAGCTTGGCCATCTTGGGTGAACGAAATAGGATAAGGTTTTGCATATTATTATACGTACGCAGACTACCAAATACGTAGGCACGTGGATTCTAATTTTAGGGCAATAACTTAGGCTAACTTTGATTTTTTAATTACTTTATTCTTGGCCTGCACCCCTTCATGTCTTTTATTTTTCAAAAGCGGTCTATTTTTATGATGCGGTGAAATCCCTGGCAGAGGCAAATAGTGCAATGTTAGGATCAAAAATTCCACCCTTTGACCGTTAAGTTCGTCATGCAGCCCTCAATGTTTTTTTGTTTCCTTTGACCTTCGTCCTACATTTCTGTAGATTTTTTCACGCGAAAGGTTAATTTTGTACTTTCAATTTCGTCTCTGTTATGGCCGTGAATCGCCTACGCTCCGGCATCTAAATAAATATTCAGCTCACTCATCAGTACGCATCCATAAATTAACCATGAAACAACGGTGCGGTTTTGTTTTTGTGCTCTTGGCCTTATATTACCCTCTCAGTCCTTAAGGATCTATTCACTGTTCGGAAACATGCTCCTACCATACAACCAACCAGTGTAGCACGAGTCAGTCATGCATTATAATGCATCTGGCCCTTAGCTTTTATCATTGTGTCCTTTTCCATAGGCCCCGCTTGCATGAAAGGCTTATTGTCATCCGCAGTTATACTTGGTTTCACAGCCCGTCACCCGTGTGGTACCAAATAACATGGCCGACGGCCGCGATAATTAAGTCTGACTGGGCCACTTTCACTTTTTAATCGTCAATTTTTCAATGACCCGTGATTCTGCGACCAACATCACGCCTCACATGAAGCTAAGAAGATTGTGGTCACGTTAAGCTAGGTTTGTGAGTATCACAGCATATAAATATAATGCTATGGGATCAGACATAAAAAAGTGGTCGCTCCCGGCCCATTTCACCCCTAACGATCTAGATAGGTAAGAGCATCTTGCCTCGAACAGTGGCAGCCTATATTAAAAAATGAAAATGATAACATCCAAGGGAAAATGATAAAGACCAAACAAAAGTCGCCACCACTGGTGAAGAAGCAAGATGAAATCGTGCTACCACCAGTGTTACCTTTGTTCTTTTGGGAAAATGGGTCTACGTGTTGCCTCTCATGCTTAAGCTCAGAATCCCACAGTGGGGTAAATAAGAGAAAAGACAGTAGGGGTATATGTTATAATTATAGGATTCTTGAGCTATCCTGCCACATACTTGGAAGTCCCAAAGCCTCAAGGCTAGCCTAGGCTAAGGCTAAGCAGAGGTGCTGCACAAACAACTTATCTTTTATTTCAGGCCAATTGGCCAATGGGCCAGGCCATGTTTTGTACATGCCCTTAACTAACACACTTCAACATTGATTGGATGGTATTTCAAGAAAAAAAGTGACTATTGTGACATTCCTATAGTCCCCGTCATCACAATTCCTTTTCTGAAATAGGCGTCTACATACGCGCGCGAGTTGCTGCGTGTAACGCGCAGACTATGTATTTCCTTTACGCGTTGTCATGGTTCTGTGTGGCGGGAATGCTGGCGTAGTCTTGATGCAGAGAAAAGGAATTATGACGGAGAGTATACTAGGTACTAGTATAACATGATGAACATGGTGTCAATGTGCATGTGTGAATGTCACAATGGAATGATCATATTCGTATTGTACAATTTATACTTACAAGTTACAAATCTGAGACAACACTATCCTGGGCGTAATACATACAGCTTAAGAAGCTGATGATGGATGAATCGAATTATTTTTTAGCATGTGTTTCGGATGTGTGTATTACTAAGATCAACGCAAACAAAACACATGTATGCCACAATTAATTGCACAACGTACACAACAGTGTACACAATCACAATCAGGGATCCTAAATAAATCCCCCATCTTCACCGGACTGTTTATTCCAGTTGTTAATTACAAGGCTTGACAAAGGTGTTAGCGGAAACCAACGTATCCCAGGTGGTGTACGACGTGATTTCTAAATTCAGTTTTGATGTGGTTTTTTTTTTTTTTGGTCGGGTCGGATCAAAAGCTACTTAGGCAAAATAAAATTAATAATTTGCACGTACCAAGGTTTTCGGAAAAGAGGGAAGAAAGATTTTTTTTTTATATTTTATTTTTGTTTTTTTTTTTTTTTTTTTTTACCACCAGTGTACCTTTGCTTTGGGAAATGGGTATACGTGTTGCCTCATGCTTAAGCTCAAGAATCCCACAGTGGGTATAAGAGAAAAGACAGTAGGGTATATGTTTATAATTATAGGATTCTTGAGCTATCCTGCCACATACTTGTTGGAAGTCCCAAAGCCTCAAAGCCTCAAGGCTAGCCTAAGCAGAGGTGCTGCACAAACAACTTATCTTTTATTTCAGGCCAATTGGCCAATGGGCCAGGCCATGTTTTGTACATGCCCTTAACTAACACACTTCAACATTGATTGGATGGTATTTCAAGAAAAAAAGTGACTATTGTGACATTCCTACTAGGTACTAGTATAACATGATGAACATGGTGTCAATGTGCATGTGTGAATGTCACAATGGAATGATCATATTCGTATTGTACAATTTATACTTACAAGTTACAAATCTGAGACAACACTATCCTGGGCGTAATACATACAGCTTAAGAAGCTGATGATGGATGAATCGAATTATTTTTTAGCATGTGTTTCGGATGTGTGTATTACTAAGATCAACGCAAACAAAACACATGTATGCCACAATTAATTGCACAACGTACACAACAGTGTACACAATCACAATCAGGGATCCTAAATAAATCCCCCATCTTCACCGGACTGTTTATTCCAGTTGTTAATTACAAGGCTTGACAAAGGTGTTAGCGGAAACCAACGTATCCCAGGTGGTGTACGACGTGATTTCTAAATTCAGTTTTGATGTGGTTTTTTTTTTTTTTTTGGTCGGGTCGGATCAAAAGCTACTTAGGCAAAAAAAAATTAATAATTTGCACGTACCAAGGTTTTCGGAAAAGAGGGAAGAAAGATTTTTTTTATATTTTATTTTTAGCAATACAAAATTGGCATACATTCAGTGCAGCATTCAGTGCTTGCAGTTCAAACTATTTTCGGGGAAATGAGGAGGCCCAAATCCAGGCGGAAACAGGTCAACTCGGCCCCAAACCATCTCGGCCACAGTCAACTCGGTCCCAAACCAACTCGGCCCCAAACCAACTCGGCCACAACCCCCTACCAACTCGGCCCCAAATCCCTAACCAACTCGGACCCAAACCAACTCGGCCCCAAAATATTCGCAGAATAACTAAGGCGTGTCTTCTGATTTGTTTTTAAGATGATTCATAGGCCTACACTTGTTTTGTTTCGTAGTTTGTTTGTTTGTTTATGTGCCAAAAAAGCTATGCTCTATGTGGAGGTTCTTTTTATTGCATTTTTAGATGACTTATTTTTTCGGCCGCTTCGCGCCCATTTTTTCCCTTGACCAGTTTAAAAAATAAGTTTAAAATCTCTTGAAAACTTAAATAAAACAAAATACAATGCAGTAAAATTATTTTTACAAAGAATTATATAAACAGTGGAAGGGAACAGAAGTAAGACGGAAAAGAGGTAGAGGGAAGAGACGGAGAAAGTTTTTTAAAAAAGTGATTTTTTTTTTCTAGTATGTTTATAGGTGCTATGGTATTCAATCCATTCACCGTAAAAGAGTTACTCTAAAATACATTAATACGATTTTACAATCGTACCGTTCTTTATCCAATACACTTTTTATCCAATACATTTTTTTCTGAAACATTTTGTAAGCGACTGCGTTTAAAGACTACCATGGAATCTTTTCTAAAATTCGAAAGTCTCCATGGAGAGAATGAAAAAAATGGCAAAGTTCCATGGAAAGTATTAAGAAATTGCAAAGTGACCATGATATGTCAATTTTTCCATCAAAGAGTATTATACATGTTAGTTGCATTCATTCGTAATTCCGATATTAAGTTCCGATCCAGTTAATTTTTCTTTGCAATGTATAGAATTCTTAAATGGAAATTGAAATTGACTTTACACTGCTAGGGATTAAATAAAAATGATGCCCATCTAGTATCTGATCCGTTTTAGGAAACAAAACAACTCACAAATTAAATTGTTTGCAAGCGACTACAATAAAGACACCATAGGCATATTATGATCTTGGTTTCCATTGTAAAATTCACTTATAGGCCATGCCAACGTGTACTATAATTGGTATTTTGTATTTCACTGTTTGATGAAATGAACAAAATAAATTCATGAACAGTGTAAAGTCATGTCTAATAATATTTTGCTGTTATACTGTCATCGTTTACTGCAAAGTATTACTGTACCCTTGTCAGTGCATATTTTATGCTGAAGATATTCTGTAATAGGCCTAATGTCTATTTCACGTTCAAAAATAAAGAAAAGACTGTGAAATTTACGGCAATTTAACGACAGTCTTGTATAGTTTACAGTGACAGGTAGGCCTGTGTTCACTTAAATATATTGTTCCCCGTGTTCGCTGTCAATTGGTGAGATGTATTTTGTCCATGGAACCTTTTATTTACACCATGGAGACTTTGCGATTTTTGCAAAGTTTCCATGGAAAGATTCAAAGTCACCACCGTATACCGCCCCCAAGCGTATGTATCCGGGTCATGGAGACTTTGCGTTTTTTGAAAAGTTTCCATGGAATCTTTTATTTCCACCATGGAGACTTTGCCATTTTAACCATTTTTGATTTTCTTCCATGGAATCTTTCGTGGAGACTATGCAAGAATTGTACGGATTGCTACCTGTCCAGGTATATTGCAAAGGAAATTCCTCTTACCTCGATCATTACCACCTTTCCAAATAAATTTGAAAACATTCTAATTCAATTTTCTTGAAAATACACTTTTGGATACAAAGGACTGAAAACAATAGAGAAGCGGGGGCAACGGAGACGTTTATGACGGTGATTTTCAATTAAGGGCAGTTTCGAGAACGCCAGCATTTAAAGTTGCTGAATTTTATTCATTTGGGGGTAAATTAAGCTAAAACGAACGTCTATGTGGAATCCATTAGTAATAAGTTGGCCTCAGTATGTCGATCGCACCTCCACTCATCCGATTCTATGCTGGAGACAATAATAAGCTCGCTAGCATGTCTTTATGTGCATAATCAATTGTGTTTGTTTTGCTCGTATCCACACTCATTGGTAATGGCTTGTGTTGGTGTCAGGACTTTATTCAGCTGATGTGCTGATCCTGTGCCGCGTTATCCATGATACGGACCTCCTAACATGGCCCGCTTATTTGGGCTGGGGCGGATTGGGAACATAGGGTTTACACCCTAACTCTTATTCGAACTTACTGCGATGTACATGCACGTTGTTTTGACTCTCTGTACACGGACCGACGGCTTAACGTCCCCTCCGAAGGACGGGGTGCTTTCATGATTAATTTGCCCAATTCCAATGAACCATGGAGGGAGGTATTCTGTATGTAATCATTAGCTGGTATACATATCATCCAGAATGATATACCCGATCTAATCCCAGCAAGTGCCACACCCCACCGGGATTCGAACCGGGATTTTTGATGGTTACATTTGCGCCAGAGGCAAGCACCCTAACCGCTGGCCACGCTCTCCCACAATCAATGAAATCCCGGGGTAAATCATTCACCCTTCACGTGAAGACGGACCGAGTCGGTCCGCTATCGATTCATGATTACTGTTTGGATGTTTTACATTTCAATTGGGCGCGTTGTGTTGGACTTTTTGGGGCCGAGTAGGTTGTTTCTTGTATTTGAGCCCATTCAAATATAAAGTTAGTCCTCACATCCCGCGCGCATAGTTGTAAAGATGACATTTTTACCGATTGTATACAATGGGATCACTTGATCAAAAGCCACTGCAGGCAACTTTCACCAAAGAACAGGCTGACATTTATTATCCAAAAACAATATTTTTTTTCTACTGCCAAATAGCTTAGATTTAGCTTTGAATGGGTTTCCACATCTCCATTGAACATATTAACCAGAATCACGAGTTTCACCGTCGGTCAGTGCGTCCAAGGGATATCGTGCTATTGTTACCAGAAAACCGACATCAGCCCCTGGCCCGATGGCTTATAGTCGTATTTTTTAGTCCTGTCCATTCATTAAAAGTTTTTCGGGCGTGTCGACGATTCCATTTGTTGCTGAGAGGTTGTTGGCTTTACAGGCCCAATCATACAATAGAAATTCGATGTCACGATACCGGACAAGATTAAGGCCATAATTAAAAAATGTCCCCTTTTCTAAAGGCCACCTAAATTTGAACACTCTGGAGCCTTCAACCTAAGAAAATATATAATAAGTAATTATCACTAACCACAGTTTATTTTTACGTCAATAGATTATTAAAAAATCTTATACTCTTTAAATTTATTCGTCTTGTTCCAGGAAATTACCCGATTGGTCCAATCATTTGTCAAAGTACTTTAGAGTTTCTTGGTACAAGTCATAACAAACTACAATATCTACGTTGCCTAATCCTCCTCTTCACCCAGCCTTATTTCATGACGTTATCCGTTATTTGATTTGACACAAACAAAGGAATCTCTAGCGTGTCTCAGACTTCCGACAATCTTTTCAATTGACATTCTGGTATGAAGCCTTTATAAATTCGATACAAAGAAGTTTATTACAATGGTTAACATCTTACTCTGTTGAACAAAGTTTTAGCTTCAGCTTTTAAAACGGCTTTTAGTTTTTGGTATCACCACATCCCCCCCACATTAATTCGTACATCGACAATATGCATTTACTGACAGGAATAAAAACAGACTATAATGTATGGTTTTAGTTAAAACATTTACCATAGTACACATCTATCTTACGTACTCTTTTAGTAAAATCTTGGAATCTGGTGATCCCCCGGAAAGCTGGTCGTCAAGTTCGGTTATCCTAATTTATAAAAACGGCGAACCATCTAAGCCGGAAAACTTCCGAATGATAGCACTTACATCTTGTGTTGCTAAAATTTTCCACCAGATCATTGCTGAGCGGATGTCAGATTATCTGACGAAAAACGGACTTGTTGACTCTACGACTCAAAAAGCTTTTCTTCGTAGTATTAATGGTTGTGTTGAGCATACCATGGTTATGAGGGAGCTTATTGCACATGCAAAAGCTAATAAACGAACAGCTCATATTACTTACTTTGATTTAGCCGATGATTTCGGATTTGTTGAACACTCTTTAATTTTCCATACTCTCAAAGGAAACGGGATTCCTCATCATATTGTTCAATATATCGAACATCTTTATGGTAGACTTAATGGTACTGTGAAAGGTTCCGGGCTGGTCTTCTGAGCAGTTCAAGTTTAAAGGGGTGTTTTCAGGGCGAACCCTATCCCCCATATTTTTCTGACAGTATTCAACCTATCATCAGTATCTCAAAAAACATGGAGACTCAATACGGCTAGATCTCCAACGATACAAGTTCATACTCTTCCATTGCAGATGCCTTCTGTCTTATCACAACTCATAAAAGACCCATCAACGTATTATAAATGAAATCACTAATATAACATCAACTATGAATCTGGTCTTAACTTTTAAAACTGTTAATGTAAATCGCTTTCTATTTGTAGTGGAAAAACTAAGGAAATGGAATTCTCAATTGGCCGAACGAAACAGAAAACACCCTAAAATCTGGTTAAAGATGCTCCAGAAAAGTTTTTAGGTGTTTAATTATACATTTCCAGAATTTTGGCCATAAATAATAAATTTTGAATTATTAAAATCAAAGATGTGTAAGATGTTATGAATATCATAAAGTCCTTGGTCGCAATGAGATTAAACTTAGAATCTACATGAGTTACTCTATTCCATCTATACGATTCCTACTTATGACCCATTGAGCTAACTGATACTAAGCTTATGTCTTTGACACGTTATTTACCAATGCTATTAAGTCTTGGCTTCGCATGAGACCCACCGGTCCAACCCTGGCCTCATATGAAACGCATTTCTGACATATACACTTGAGGCTCACACTCTTGCGTACGGGAGGGATAGGGTTTCTCGCGATGAGAGTGTTAAACATGTCCTTCAAAAATAAACTTCATCGTGAGTCCAAATGCTCTAAGAAAATGGCTCGCCATGGTATCCAGACCAGTGTGAAAGATTTTAATCAGGCGGCCCAGGGGATTCTACCATCATTAGCTAATCCAGGGCCTAAGGTTAAAAAAAAATGTAGTCAAAATGTCTGAAACAGGGTCGTAGAGGGACTATTGGGAACAAATTATATCCTTCCCTTATCCAGCAGGGGAGGCTGTTGGTTCTACTTGATTTCCGAACAGTCTGACCTCACATGGCGCTCTATATGTATGATTACCAAGGGGTGTCCTTTCCTTTGCAGTTCGGCGTACGATTGATTTTTTGCCTACGCTTTCCAAATTTAAATGGCTGGGGGAAAAGAACGAACACCAGATTGCCACATTGTAAGATCCCTGAACGTAGCTCATGTTCTCACTTCGTGCTCAGTTGCGCTCTAAACAGGCCGTTATACTTGGCGGCATGACACAGTTCTTCATTACATTGTGTTCTTTGTTAACTCATTTGTAATGTTAACACTAATGTTAAAATGTATGGTGATATCAAGGGAGCTGTCATCTGGCAGTACAATCCAACAGAGCCCTTCTTCAACTGTCAACGTCCCCGATCTGTTCTTGATTAGCGAGTCTACTGGCAAAGCTTTGATAGTTGAGCTAACTGTTCCTTTTGAACAGAATCTCAAAAAAGCTCATGACCTTAAAGTGCAACAAATACGGCAGTCTAGTTTTAGGTCTTAATTCAAAGGTATCACCACAAACCTTGTTTACTTTGAAGTAGGCTCTAGGGATTGCTCCAAAAGATATAACTTCGTTTCGATCAATTTTTAAAGTTATCGAGACTTCCTTGCCCAAATCAATTGCCAAAGATATTTTTCCGAAGATTGCTTCTATATGCTCATAATGCCATATGGAATAGTAAACATGAAACCTTGTGGGATGAAATCTCAATTATTAAAATTGTAATATGCTCTCATCTATATTTCTTCAGCCTGGTCCCCTCTGATCACCCCTTTAAGGTGTTTTATAATTATATGTTTTTAATGTTTTAAAGTTTGTAAATTGTATTCGTAAAGTGCTGTACCCTGCTTTGACCCACGCTAACGTTGATCGTTGGTGTGTTGGTCTTGTCCTGGGTTTTTGTGTATGCTTTTTAACCATTGTTAATAAAGTAATGAATATAATTAAGTTTTCATGAGATTTTAAACTTTTTTAAAAAACTGGTCTAGGTGGAAAAAATTGAGCGCGAAGCCGCCGAAAAAAGCAATAAAAGAATTTCCACATAAAGTACAACAGCTTTTTGATACACACACAAACAAACAAAAACGCGAAACAAAACAAAATGTATGAATCAAAAACAAATCAGAAGGACCTTAGTCATTTTGCGCATATTGGTAAGGGGCCGAGTTGGTTTGGGTCCGAGTTGGTTTGGATTTTTTGGCCTCCACCCTGGCCTCCACTACCTGATACACCACACGCTAAGTAATAGGCTAAGTTATGTTTATTTTTCCAAGTTGTCGCAGTATACTGTGCAAGTATTGCGAACTAGTGCGTAATGTGCACTATTTTCGAGATTATTTTATAAAAACAAAAAAATTGCCGGGAAAAAAATTTCGACTACAGTGTCGCGGTGTGTCGTGTGTGTGTACTAAATTTTTTTATCAAAATGACCGGTATAATTAACGAGGAGGATTTAGTTAATGAATTCGAGGTTTTTGATATCGATCTTACTAACCCTGATGTAGTGGATAAGTGTAAGTAATAGTTTATTCTCGGTATGCAGGCATGGCATGTAGCAATCACTGAATCAGCAGTGTAAACGAAACAGGTACACGAACTGACGAATTCTGCAGCAATGCCATGGGAACATGCCATGGGAACATGCCATGGCTATAGTGCTTTTACTTTCCTCGAGTCAGTGACGCGAGTGTGTTATGCAGTAGTCGCAGCATTGTGATTTAGTATTCTGCCACCACATCCTTCATTGCCTTCAACATGCAGTTTATTCTGTAACTTGAGGCTGCCGAATTCAGGGTGGCATACATGTAGTACAGCCTAGGCTACAGGGAACCTTTACGTCATTTTTTTACATTGGTGGTCGGCACGACGTAAAGGCCAATAATGCATTGAAAAGCCGTAGCAATCAAGCACTGTATAAAGTGTATAGACTCATGGACTTGTCGACGCAGTGCTGCGTCGGAAGTCAATTACACTAAGAAAATAACCCTAATGGCCGCAGTATTCATCATGGGATGAATTTAGTATTCTGCCATCAGTGTCTTAAAATTCGGCCCCTTTAACATGCGGTTTATTCCGTTAATGTTGCCGAATTCGTAGCCTGTGGCAGAATACTAAATTCTTTCCTTTATCATGCACGTACTTGTTATTTATCTCCTGCAATTCCATTTCTTCAATGAAAATAAATATTTTGCAGGAATTTTGGAGATATTCTTGTCGGGATTCGTGCTACACGATTTGACTTATGTAATGTCGTTTTACTAGAAATGAGGGTGATTCGTACATGTAAATGTGAAATGCAAAAGATTGATAATGACTCGTCTGACATGCCCGAAATTTCAGTATGACTCCGTTGTAGTGTACTAGGGTGGCATGGTCATGTGCATGATGGTGGTGGCATAATACTAAATTCTTTCCGCAGCATTTTATACGCGGGCGTTGTCAAGGCGCTGGCACACCCACGCGCGAGTATAACTATAAAGGCCATGAGGCGGTTCAAAAATGCACATGCAAAACATCTGTCTGAACGCTTTGACGTCACTGACTTGAGTTAGTTCCAATAATTGTAACTTATGGCATCATCTTTTAAAATTTGGACATAAATCTTTGGTGGCATAAGTTACAACTGTTCTGTGGAGTTCCAATGCCATTTAAGGTTTGAGATGTATATTTACTAAAAAAGAAAAAAATAATTTTCTTTTGACATGCATAGCATCTCTAGTTCTGCTGAGCATAACCTTTTTGTCTTTCATTCATCTTTTAACATTTGGACATTATCGTATATCAGCTTTACGTTAGCTGATATACGATAATGTCCAAATGTTAAAAGATGAATGAAAGACAAAAAGGTTATGCTCAGCAGAACTAATAGCATCTCTAGAGTCTGTAGAATAATTGTCTTACCAATTTGTAACCCATACTACAATTTATTCCACAAAAAGTTGATGTCAACTTGTGCACAGGCTGCCAAATTTGGTAGCCCAATGTAGACACCAAGAGGGTAAGTTTCACTTGAAAATTTCATAATGTGAATTTCAAATCTTGAAAAATGGTTATTACATGATGTAGAGGACTCTCAAGAATGCCTACAATATAACATTTATTGCAAATAATGATTATTTAAGCCACTTTGCAGCTGTAAAGTTAGAGCAGAAGCTGTCTGTGTATCTTGGCTTAAATGGCACTATCACTACACACAACTCGTCATGACTAGATAGTCTATGATAACAGTAGCCATATTAAAAGTTAAGACTATCTAGTCATGATCATCAGGACTATGACTTGAGTCTGAGGAAGATAAATGACTGAGTATAGCTAAGTCTAAGAATGTTCAAAATTTTTATACGGTCATTATTTTAAGGCTAAGCTGGAAGTGTTTTCACTGAAAAGTAAATTACTTTTCCTTTAAAATGACGAAGTTGGCTAAGCTAGGAACAACCAGACACCCTGGCGTTGGTGGCGACATTCAGCTCAATTTCAACTTGAGTAGTTTTTTGTGGTGTTGCTAGGTTCAATAATTCCTGGTTAAATCCATACAATTCCACTTAACACAACACCCTAATTGGGTGCAATTTAGTTATTGTGCTCTGTTCACTGACCGGCGTTACACTGTTGGTTCCCGAGGCCGGTTGGTCCCGGTAATTAGTTATCAATGGCTTAATCACCGGATTAACTACATGAGTGGTTTTGTCCCACTGTCAATCAAATGTTTTTTTTTTATTTTACTTGTACTTTTTTGTCTTTTTATGATTTTAAAAAAGTGTAAAGTGTATAAAAAGTAAAAAACAAGTAAATACAGAACAGTAAAGCTCAGAAAAGAGGGCAATATTTTTACAAAGTGAATAAAAGAACATAGATTTGAAAATTTATAAAGTGTTAAAATGGTTTCCGACATTTGTTTTTTTTTCTCCCGACTTTCGGAGGGTTCACCCCATTAATATTTTGATTTAACCATTTAACTGCTGTATGCTAAATGTCTTCTGAAGGTATATGGCCCGTTTCACAGTAATTGCCAACTTTTTGTCAACCTGGGGGTCATTTTTTCAAACTTAGTGGCAAGCTTTGTTATATATGTTTTCAAATGTGTGTAAGACTATAAATTTTAAGGAAATATAGAAAGCACACCTTCATCTTTTCTCCTTTATTACTTTTTTTAATCAGAAAGTTTGGAAATTGAGCCATTTCTGTAAAAAATGTAAATATTTTAATGGAAATTTAGCTTAATTGCAAAAAGAAATTACACTTGTCTTTATTATAAATATAAAGTATGTACCTTCAGGCAATTCCAACTGAAATATGAACATTGATGCTTGAATTTTCACAATTTCATGACATTTTTTGTTTCTATTTTATCCCCAAAACATGTTCTTGACATAAAAAGTTTTATTTATTAAATCAAAAAACTAACAGAGCATAGTGATTTTTCATGGATTGATTAGTTGTAGTTTGGAGAATATTGTACCAAATGCAAGCAAATCTTGCCCATTGAGTTAGCAGGATACTTAGCTTTATGTCCGAAGTGTTGGACTGACATGTGAACGGAATTTTGACTTCGAATCTTAATCTTTTTGGACATTAATTTAATACAAAACTAACTTAAAGCTTTGTAAGATGGACCACTACTAACTTTACCTAGTGAATGCCTTTGTTTCATCCTCATGCTCTTCCAATATTCCAAACCTGTTTAAAATTGCATGGTTGCTTTATTGAACGTGTGTTGCGTGACCAGTTGCCAATGTACCAGGGCAATTTTTTTTGAAAATTGGCAAAATTCACCCCTCAAAATAAGTTGGTAGTTCACAAACCCATGCACTAACTTGAAATCATACTATAAAATTCAAAGTTGCAGACCTCATTGTTAAGATATCCAGCTCATGTGTGTTGGACTGACAAAATGTGTTGGACGTACTGGGTGTGAAGCGGAAAACTCATTTAATGTTGATGGTGCCAGCCATTTTACTGGGTTTTCAAAACTTTTAGTACAATTTACTAGTACTGTGAAAGTGCTCTCAGAGAATAAATAACACAAACTAGAGCTTGCAATTCATAAAGACCACAGGGCTTCTGCAAAAGTGTTGGACGTGACGAAATGTGAACGTAAAATTGTGGACAAGATTCTGATTAACCATATCTGCATTAATTCTATGACCAGTCATATAATTTTGTGTGGGCAAAATTATCATGAAGGATTCCTTTGAATGATACCATAAATACCACAGATCTCCACCACAGGAGTGTCGGTGTAATGGGAAATAAAAATGGTTTCATTGGAAGGAAATGTACGTCCAAACACTCATTTTGAAATTGCTCCATTATAGTTCTTGGTGAGCACTCTGGCTACACTTTATTTTCACATGGTAATAAAGTGTCATTAGTTGCCACCGAACTCAAAGTACAGTGACAGGCTCTACATAGCTAAAATGGCAGCTGCAAAACAAAAGGCGGTAGTTTTGGTTGACGCCATCATTGGTTTAAATTTTGACCATTTCGTGTGGGCTGTCTCCTAAATACAAGCACAAATAATTTGGTTTAGCTATGGTAGGTAGGGCTCGTAGAGATGTAAGTAAAACACATACGGGACGCACCATTAGATATCCAGGGGGGGCTAGGAAGTTTAGTTTTTGGAGATGATTTTTTTTTCTCCGGCTGATAAGAAGGTGATTTTTTTTTTTTTTGGCACAAGCTTGGGGGTTAATTTTTTTTGCCGGGTCGCAATTATCGACCCGGCTATAGAACCACTGTTCTCAAAATTGGAGAGGAGTCTATTTGTAACTGAAATATTTTTATTTCTGTGTGTTATAATGATTGGATACATTCCTTAAAATTTGCCGTGTATAATATGAGATGTTATGTACAATGAATTCAAGGGCAAAAATGACAAAGTAACGGCCAATGTTTCAGGAAAAGGTAAAAATATACTTTCTAGGACTCAACTGGAGACTGTGTTTTCACACATTTACACTGAATGGAGTATGCATAACATCCATAGCTAACAGTGGTCAATTCCAAATATGCAGGACACTGGGTGAAAAGGTAGTGTGTTTTCAAGAGATGTTGGTAGCTGTATTATTGTCAAACACATTTGCCCATATTGGAAAAACATGTGTAGTCTTGCTCCAAGATCCAAGGGTCAATTACTTTATATCATTCTGCCTTACACATTACAGAGGGCTTGCGCAGTCTGGAAGCAATACTTCTTACAGATCCTGGTATGCGATGGTCACGGTAGCTATAGTCCAATATCAGGCTCAGATTGAAAAGCAAATCTAACAGCTAGCAGCATGGGTATGTGCATTATATATTATGGAGCAACCTATAGTATTTTGAGGTCAAATAGACCAAAAAGTTTAAATGGATTCGAGTAGTACCTACTTGAATATATTTTACCTTGATTTGCGCTGTTATTTGAGCTAGGTTATATTGTTATTCATCTCATATTTGAAGAAAACCATTTTAATTATTCGGGTGTGTATAAACAAACCTTTTTAGGGGCGCCTACGGGCGCACCTATTAGCTGGGCTTTGGAAACTGTTCCGGCGGTCCGGTAAGTTACAAGGGATGCGGCCCGGCGATTGCGTGCCTTAACTTTCCGGTTTTGCGAGCACCGAAGTACACGACAAAAAATTCAATTTTCTCGCTAGGTTCTATAGTTCAGACCCATACGCTAAATATTCAAACAAAACATAGTAACGGACCCTCTGGTTGCAAAAAATCTCCATAGAACCCCTTAGTTTTCCGGAGAGAACGGTTATGTACTAATATATTATCTTCGCAGTTGTGACACCAGAATACACACTTCAGAGACCGCCGTAGGAAACTGGAGCCAAATTGGGGATTTCTACGTTACATCACGAATATAGGTAATAGCGGGAGTTCAAAATTATGATGAAAAGATATGAGGAGTGCTCGAGATTACCGATTGACCTAAAAATCAATCCTCGGCATAGATTAATCAAGAAGAAGTTCTCCCATTTCCCTTGCGAAAATTAAGAATATTTTTTCAAAACACTCTATGATGGGATCCTCAACGTAAAACACGCCCTATTTGGGTCATGTCAATTGTGACCCGAGCGGTAGGTATGTCGATCACCTTGTGATCAATTGAGCAGCTTAATGAAAATAGATTAAAGGTTCTATGTGGCCCGCGGTTGGTTTTTAAGGCGCTACACAGTCATGTAGTATTTTTCCCGTTGGTCCTGGGTTCGAAATCGGTCAAGGAAGTTAGATTTTTCATTGTGTTATTTAGTTTGTTCTGTTGAGCTGTTTGTTACCAAGAAAAGATGTGCCGTTGTTTTGCTTTTTTTCTCCCTTTTCCCTTTTTTCTTTTTTTAACAACCTAAAAAAACCCCCACAGCTTAAAGAATACGAAGTTGGGAACCTAAAAGTCAGGCCAAAATGAAATAATAAATGAATGAAACTGCACAAAAATTAGAAACGGAGGAAACAAAAGAAATAAATTTAAACATATATTAAAATACAATAAAAAATTCAAAAGAATTGACAATTGAACAATGAGTGAAAAAAAGAAAACGCTCTTAAATTACAAATAAAAAAGAAAAGACAAATAACAAATAAGATTTTAAAAAAAAACAAATATTAACTTAAAAATAATTCAAATACATACAATAATATAAGCAAATTACATTCATAACAAAGTTAAATGAACAAAAAATTACCAATGAAAACAAAGAAAAATAAATTTAAATTATAAATAACATACAAAGAAAAAATAAAAGAATTAAACAAGTTGAACAATGAGTGAAAAATAGAAATAGCAAACGCTAAATGACAAATAAAAAAGGAACAAAGACGGAAACAAAAATTAAGAATTAAAAGAAAACCAATATTAAATAAAAAAATTAAAATAAATACCAAACATAATATAGCAGATTAAATAAAAACAAAAATCATTAAGGCCAATGAATTGGATTGTTAGTTTGCGGTGACTGTTCGAAAAAAAGAGGTCACTATTTCATTATTCATTATTTTCTTCCAAGATTTTATTATAAATGTTTACGTCACTTGGTAGAGATGGTGGCTCAAACTGAAATTCATATTTAAACACCAGACTGCTATAACATTGGATACTTTTAAGTAATATTTCCTTCAAAAAATCACAATTTTTCAAGGATGAATATTGTAAGCCTCGATCGCAGAGTCATGATCAGGAGCATTGGTAGGGGATATCTACAATTGTCTTTATTAACCACTAAGTAAACCCCCCTCAGCCACAAAATATGTTAAAATAATCAGAACGACATGCCTGATATTATGGGAAGCTGAAAGTTATGATCTCTATTTAAGATTTGCAAAAATATGGACTTTTAACCAAAATAATGAAAGTTTGACCAATAAAATAAAAATTCGGGGTGGGCGGGTAAAGTGGAAACTAAATATCCAATTCCATTGCCTAATAACAAAGTTAATAACAAAATAAATGTTAAAAAATACTACAAAATGCAACTAAAAATACACACAATACACGTTGAATGAAAATATGAAAAGACAATTGTGAGTTTGTCAGGAAAGATGTGGCGTGTTAGGTAGAACTAATTAAAATAAAACAACATTTGCATAATAAATAAGGAAATTTGAGCATAAATACGAAAACAACGTTAGTAAGTAATTAAAGTTTATTTGAAAAAGAAATTAAGAAAAATAATCAAAATATACGAACACGAATACGAACAAAAAAGAATTGGAAACAATTTAAATAAGCATTTAAAATGAGAAAAAAATATGACAAAGTATTTTTAAAACTAAACACGTAATACAAAGAATTGAACGAAATAAAACCGAATATTACAAAATGAAAAAATGACAAAATACATTAAAAAAGAAATACGAGAAAATGTTTGTAAACAAAATATATTTAAAAATAAAAAATAGGAAAATTGACAATAAAGCGACCAAAATTAAATAAGATTTAACAAATATAATAAAAAAAAGAAAAAAAGTGGAGAAAGAAAATGATTCAAAAAACAAAATCAAAACGCATAAAAAAAATAAAAACATTAAAATAATATTGTTTTTTTTAAGTTTAATTTTTTGTCATGCACAATTTTTGTAATTTTGGTGAAAAAAATGAGAAACTGAATTGGATGGGTTGTGTTGGTGAAGGGGTGATTGGAAAACACCCTTGTATAATCTTGAAACATGGCGTGTTCCGCACAAAAAACCAAACAAACCCTTACCTTGGTACCCCCGCCCGCAAACCACGAAAGCCGACACGCGAAAATTCTAGTTTGTTTTTTGGGCATCGGGCAGCCGATTTAGGGTTAAAATGAACTTTAAGCTCTCTTCGTTCCCATTTCATGCAAAATTTACGCTCTAATTAGCAAATTATTAATAAAGAGTCTTGGTCTCAACATTTTATTTTACAATTAAGGGCACCACGTGGATCTTAATTCAAAAGAACACTTCAAAATTGGTGAAACTTAACTAGGCATTCCTTTTTTTTATACGATTTTGTGGTCATTAACTTCACCGATAGTCGCAGAAGAGAAAAGAGAAAGAAAACAGCAGAATATCGCAAATTTTGCAAAATTAGGCCCATATTTATGCAAAATATGACTTGATGGCACCATTTTATGTATGGATTGAGTCTAACCTGTAATGTTACTCTAATTAACCTTTCAAATTGGTTGATTTGACAAAATTGAACACGGCATTTGGATTTTTAGGCAATTTTAATACGGGTTATAAAATTCCAAGGGTGCAAACATAGGAGACCTTCATTTATAATAAGGTCCAAAAGCCTAATACCAGTAAAATGTCTTGTGAAGTCACGTTTGTAAAAATAAGCTGAAAAGTAAATGACCTCATTGGAAAATATGTATTCAATTAAAACCCAAAATCCATATTGGTTTACAAGCACACCTCATTGTTTCTGAAGTCAAGGGTCATATAATGGGCAAGGTCATGTTACACCTATCATTGACCAACAAGCAAAGGCAACTCTAAAAATCCACCCCATCAGCGTTTCGCACAAACAGTTGCTCAATAAACAAATCCACTCCCTTAAAATTAAAGGAAGTTTTATCTGGTATATAGGTGAGTAAGAGGCCAAAAAATATTTTGGATTGTTACTTATGGAAAGAGGCACTCAAGTTTATGTTATATTCCCCTGGCCTGTGTAATCATTTAGATTTATTATCATCAAATTATTCGCGGATTCAGACCACGATGCAGATTCCGGATTCGCGTATTTAGTGAATTAGTGTGAAAATTGATGAGAATCGTATAACAACAGTTAAATACCGTAGCTTATTAAATTTAAAGCTATTTAAAATTCGCGGAGTAACATGGTACGGCCATGGTTGTGAACAACATTTTTCTTTCTGGCTGATATTGTGTCGAATAAGTAACTACCTCTTACAAAGGTGTGGACAGGCCCAAAAATTTGGAAGGAAGTGACATTTGCTTAAACCCATTTAGGTCCATTATTATTTTCAGCAGTTGTTGTAAATAAAAATTTGAAAAATGCAAATGGCAAAAAAATGTATTGAAAATTGCGCGTCTTGGCCGCGAGAAAAGAATGGAATTCGTCTGACGTCAAACAATCACTCCTTTGGATGGTATGGTTATTTATTCCAGATTTGGAAAATTTTCTTTAAAAAAACTTGTTTTAGCGACCGAGACCTCAAAAAATATTTTATAAACGTTATTTGTTTTTATTAAATGTGCAAATCCAGGCTTGCTAATTGGAAAAAAATCCATTTAATTTTTTTATTTTTTTTGGCAAAAAAAAAACCCGTTTATTGATTCGAAAAGCGTATGGTTTGATTTAAAATGCAGTGGTATGGGCCAAATGTTAAAATCGAATTTCATGCATCCTTTTAAAAAAAAAAAAACAGGTTTATCGATTTGGAAAATTATTGTTCTTAACTTGCTGTCATCAAAAAGTTGGTTCAAGTTATTTATCGGTCGAAAAATCATGTTTTTAAACACCCTTTTTTGTGTCGCCTGCCTTAAGCAGGAAGACACATAGGGATCACTTTGTCCACTGTTGTTGTTGATGTCTGACATTGTTGTTGTCTGTTGTGAAAAAGGGTCAACATTTGCCTGCAATACCTACATACTTTGATGGATTTAAACCAAACTTGAGTCATAGGTGCAGCATGGGATCCCTCATTTGTTGATGCGGTCAACGGTCACATACCAAGGTCAAAGGTCATGTGAGGTCAAGTTGTAAGATAGGCTGAAAATGTAAAATTGACCTCATTTGAAAAGTTGAAGTTCAGTTGGGACCAAACTTGAATCATAAGTGCACCATGGGATCCCTCATTTGTTGATGCGGTCAAAGGTCACATACCAAGGTCAAAGGTCATGTGAGGTCAAGTTGTAAGATAGGATGAAAATGTAAAATTGACCTCATTTGAAAAGTTGAAGTTCAATTGCAACCAAACTTCTTTATGCAAACCCTCATTTGTGTATGAGGTCCAAGGTCACATATCAAGGTCAAAGGTCATTGCTAGGCCTATCATTCACTAACCGCGATGGCAGACGACACAAGCGGTCCGAGGACCGATGTATTTTTTTTTTATCGAAAAGCCAGATTTGTTACAAACCGAGCGTATCAAAATTAATAAATCTAATTTGGCGATTTGAAATCCCATATTTTTATTCAGCCATTTCATGTTTTCGCAAAAAAAAACATTTTTTGTGCATTATTCTTGTCATATTCTCCACCAAAATAATCTCTAAATAGCACTTAAATAACCTTAACATCACCAAATTCATGATTTTATCTATTTTTTTGTATCAAAATGTATTTTCATACCAAAATTGTTTTGTTAAAGACACTATCAGTGATTTGCTAAATCAGAAAATCAAAAAAAAATCATCAAAAATCAGATTTTTGCATGTATGTAACAAGTACAGGTATCCTAACATACCCTGCAAATGATATGACAAAAAGCAACCTAAAGATAAGGAAAGAATCGGAAATTTAGTCATTACTTTCCGTTCGGTCACTACTACAACACGTTAAGTGGAATTTGGAATCGGTCATGAACATGCCTTTTCTCCTTTTGTGTCAATTACAGGTGGAAAAGTAACTTATGAGGAATTGTCTACAGACTTATGCTTCACTGTGAAGCTATTCATGCAAATTTCAATATTTTAAAGGGCCACGGATAGTGGTCTTTAATTAAGTAAACCTCTTGTAAATAAAAAGTTTTGCTGCCACATTATTTGCAAATTGCAATCTTCCCACATTTTACAATGGCATACACATCAAAAACATCTCCATTAATCTATATTATATTATTTCTACTAGTCTTTTCATTGTTTACCAAAGAAAAAAGTGCAACTTACCACTAAAAAAAAAGTGACGCTGTCTTTCATCGTTGTACTTCAACTCTTAAAATCATACCTCGACCCGGCACAGTTTTTTTCAAATAACTTGTTCTTACAGCTTGGGGTGAATTTTTTTTTAATCATTACCAGTTTGTGTCTTTTCATCGCCAAAAGGTGATTTTTTTTTTTTGACAAGCTGGGGTGATTTTAAAATCATTTTAGTTGCAAATTTGTACTATGGGGGTATGGCCAGCCAGAGGTTCACCTTTGAACGACTGATTGAGGACGGGTCATTTTGGAAGACGGTGATTGAGGAAACCTCCCTATCCATGCTGGACAACTGAATTTTGTAAGATGGCAAGAAATAAAGTACCCCCCTCAACCACAAACATTCTTGTCTATACCACTAGTAATTGTCCATACTCATGATCATTGGTGTCATAAAATAGTTACATATATTTATTTTCATTCACAAAAATAAAACCAAACTTTAAAAAAACCCACAAAATTGTTCAAAATTTATTCTGGTGTGAAATAAGTGCATTCGATATTTGAAGAAACAGCAACATTTTCTTTTTAAACACAGTTACCATAAATTTCAAAGCAGGAAGAATCACAGGCACTTTCATCAACACATTGAAAATAATCACAAAACAGGCATCCGTATTATTTTCATTGTTGTGGTTCATTCAGGTTTACAAATGAAACACACTTTATTAGGATATCACTTCCATACAATTCCAATAAGAAGCTTTGGAGATAAGATTTCAGGATCTCAATTTTATGATAACCAACTGTATTTTTTCATATGATTTTATCTTTAAACTTGTATGCTGGAGAAAAGATCTTTAATGGAACAATGGGCATGAAAAAAAATATTCAGACATATTAAAAATAGAACCTTAATGAAAACATTGCCATAAATTTGGGAAAAACAATTTGGAGTTTTATAATTTTGTAAAAACAGTAGAAGAGTTTGTGGCAATATGGACAAGTTTGCCATGGAAAATCAAGGGTTGTGACATCCCTGCAGAATGATAGTGTATCTAGCATTGCTGTGTGACACATCAAAAGTATTCAGTCCAGGAGTTCAAGGCATTGTGTGAAGGCTTTTTTAGTAATAAGACATTTGATCTGTCATAATAAAAGGGGGATTAGCACATACCACATACAATGGTGGTGAGTGCTGACTGCATGCTTTTCAAGGTTGATGAAAAGCTGGCAGTAATAGTAATGTCAGCATATTGGGTGAGAAGCGAGGGCTTTACAAGGAATAACTATCAGTTGTTTTCTCTTTTTTACAAATTGTAAGCACCCCTAATGGTTTTTAAATTTGTGGAAGAGATTTTATAAAAAGTGCCATCTCATATATGAGATTTTCAGCCATGTGTCTCTTTAACCACCAAGACAAGTGGTGTATGTACACAATCAAGCATCACTTCGTTGTATCAAGGAAGACTATTGACACAAGAAGAAGAAGACCTCTCATGTACAGGCCAATGGTTGGCCAAAATGATCTTTACAAATGTTATGTAACTGATCAATATTCTGAATACACATCAATACAATCCTAAATAATTACTATGCTGCCATGAACATTGAAGTACCTTGGCCATGTTTCGACGACCATACTTAGCCGTGTTTAACATAGGAGCGCGCCCCGATTCACACTTTATGGGCACGAGTCGGAGCTCCTTTAACCTCGGATTCATGTCACAAGGATAGCCTGCTATGACGATAGACCTAACAATGGACAACCCTGGACACTTGGATCGAGGTTAAAAGTTAGCGGACTCGTGCCAATCAGAGCGTGATTGGGGCTTAACCCCGAGTGGGTAACACGGCAATGATACCCTAGAGTGCATTAAATTATAATCACTATCGAAGTGTGCGTCATCCATCGTAACTGGTATACGGGTCACGATTTTCAGTTTTGAACCCGATCGAAATATAGCAACGTAGGGTGATCCGGTTGGCTGCTATTACGTCATTCACTCGTAGTGAATGGTTACAGTTACTCTGCAAAGAACTTTGCACATGATGATTGAGTTGCAAAACATGCAAGGCGTTGCCTGTTTATTGATGCTGTGAATTGAATGCCTGCACCCGAAGATGCACTTTGAAACAATGCATTTCTTGGCAATCAAGTGATCAAAAAATAATTTTCTTCACAGATGTGTTAAAAAAACAAATATCATTGATGTCAAGGGGGGGAGGACTCCTATATGATGGCGGATCTCACACTGCCCGTTCGCTAAATTCTTTCAAGGTTGCCAAACTGATACATCCCAAAAACAATATTTTCATTGTGATCTGTTGTATCCAAACCCTCACTCCTTTGTTTCTAAGGCAGGCACTTTTTGCTTGGTAATATAGATCCACTCAAGGGACCCAAAACCCCTATTTTCATTCTCCGGCTCTATTACTCATGGGACCATCACTTCAGGTACGGCTATATTAAGAGAGTTCATATCTACTGCTGAAAGCAGGTAGGTTAGTCATCAATGCTCATATCTACTGTAGATAGCAGGTGTTTAATTAATGCTCCATATCTACAACTGATTTAAAAAAAAGGTTATATATGTCATCAATGTTCATATACCTCATGCTATAGGAGCATGTAGTTCATCAATGCCCATATTTATTTACTGATGATTCCAGGGTAGTTCACCAATCCCCATCTACTGCTGGACCAGCAGTAGTTCATTCAATATATTCTACGAATTGACACAGGTAGGTTCATCAATACCCATCTACTGCTGATAAAAGGAGTTCATAAATGTCATTATCTATTGATGATAGCAGGTGGTTTATCAATGCTCATATTTACTGCTGGGGGTACTACTTTCATCAGAAGGGTTGAGATAGGTATGTGCCACGCAGCTCAGCTTCACGCGTGGTGAATATGACAAGATGGCGCAAAAAAATTTGCATAAAAACATGAAAAATGCAAAAAATAAAAAAAATAAAAAACTTTTGGTTTAAATATCTAAAAATTAGCAGGAAGGAAATTGGGGGCAAAAAGGCAGGATTCCTACAGGATAAACTTAGAATATACCGAAAGGACCAATGATTTTAAAGGGTGATTTTTTTTTTTGTCCCTCGGTGGCCCGGTGATTTGTTTTTTTTTTTTACAATGATAAATGGTGAAGGTTTTTTACTTGTCTCCTCTCTGAGTGAATTTTTTTCTTTCACAGTCTAAGTAGGAGTGGGCTATAAATGGGTGATTTTTTGTTTTATTCTTTTGCAAAGTTTTTTTTTGCATTCCATTACGCTATATCAACATGCAATGACAAATTTTTTTTTTGCCGGGGGTTCTAAGAAAAAAGTGCGCCGGGCCAAAATAAAAATGCCTGCCGGTTTTCCCTGGAAAATCAACATTTGTCGGCCATAACTTTGTCATTTGTGGGTATCTTTGTGTGGTTTGGTGGTCAACCCTATTTTGGGGGTTTTTGGGGTCAAAAGATTTTTTTTTTTTTTTCCATTATGAGTAAATTACTGTAAAGTATGCACTTATTGAAATAAGGACATTTTTGATAAATTTGCCATATAAAAAAAAATAAGGGGGCGAGCTGTATTCAACAACAATTAACCTAAAACGTAGTTGAAAATTCTCACAAGAAAAAGGCATTCCTTAAAACAATTATCTTATTTCAAGGAATGTGTTTGTGAAAGAGTGAAGAGATAATTAGAAAACCATGTATGATTTTATAGAAGCACCTATTTTGCCTATTTTACATTTTTCCAAGAATTGTACACAGGCTGGTACCCAAAAGACTGATGACCCACATGCAAATGCAAACAACTAGAACTAGAATTAACCCTTTTCAATGAAATGGGTTTCTAAGGTACTTTCCTTGGGGTACTTCTCTGGTACTGCATGAGAGATCTATTGATTTTAACACCTTTGTAGTGGTTCTGTAATTTCTGTAATTAAATATTAATGCGACTTTTGTTAAAGTTCGGGAAGAAAGTGATGGGTTATAAACTATCATTTTCCACTGTTACTAGTGATGGAATTGGACAAACCTGGACACAGAGTGGTTGATTGCTTAGGAAATGTTTCTTGGTCTCAAAAATCCTGAGGATGGAGATACTCTTGAGGAAATTATAATTTGAAGAAAAAAAATCGGAAGCCTTAAAATTTTCTGAGATGGCGGTCCCGCAGTCCCATTTGTAGGCCTGCACTGAGAACGATACACACACCAATACCAAAGTAATCCCTTAATGACAAACAAAAAATTATGGTCATTTTCACAAAGTGGTTGTTAACATCTTTGTACCCTTGGGGTCAACATTTAGAAGTACTTTTGTTGTTTCACTAAAAAAAGTACTCACAAGTTTGATCAAATTTTGAATTTTTATTATGTTTTGGAGCTTAAATCTATTTGCAAAAATGTTATTTTGGAAATATTGTGGCATATTAGGTAAATTGAGCAAAAATCAATTTTTTGTGAAAATCCATTTTTCCAAAATTTGAAACATAAACTTTCAGCAAAAGAGATGCTATTTAATTCAAAAGTTCTGTAGTCTTCAAATTTTTAAACGGCTTTTTGGACTAGTCCTTGGTTGGAAGTTCATAAATATTGGAAGGGAAGAGCAAACTTTTGACGGGAAAATCTAATATATCAACTCACTATTTTTAATTTAAATTTTTTAAATATGTTTTCATGAGCAAAATCCCCATCATACTCCCTATACTTAATCTCTTCAATGATGGTTACTTCCTGGCACAAATTGCAGAAAATCTGTAAATTCTTAACAAGTTGAATTTACACTTGCAGTCGTTTCGGACAGTGACATTAACATTGTACATGTTTCGGAAGTGACAAAGATGTTACCATGGCTTTTGTTGATAATAATTGAGAAAACTGACTCTAATTTGCATTGCAAAAAACAGATCATTCATTCTAATTGAAAGGAAATACAAATAGACTGCACAAGGTGTCACAACAAACAAAATCTAAGGTGTGAAATATACTGTTAATTACGATATTATCTAGTTTAGTCGGGTCCAAAGCCACGCGCCGCAACAGGGACAATGGTGTTAACTTCGGTGTGATAGTGTTTCTTGACTGATTTTTTTTTTTTTTTTTTTCCCGCTGAACACGATGGGAAAACCACCGGCTGCGTTTTTTAAAAGTTGTGCCCAAAGTCGTCCCCCGGGGACCCGAGGGTGGGGGTGGGGAAAAAGTGTACATTTGGTATACATCTGACCAATTGTGTTTTTGGGTATCCCATCTATAGGTTTTCGTGGGCATGACAAGTTGATTAGAATAACTTTCAAAATCCAAATAGCGCTTTTGCCCAAATTCAAAATGGCTGCCAAAAGGTGAATTTGGGGGGGAGTATTAGGTGATATTGACCAATTTGAGCATTTTTGGGTTCTTTTTCTAAGTTGTTTTACCATGAGGTGGGTAGGCACCTTCCAAAATCCAAAATATTTCCATATAATCAAAATATTCAAATTCCGAAATAGCTGTTGTATGTCAAAAATGTAATTTTCTTATCATTTGGGATAATGACACATTTTACACATTCAATATGCTGGCCATTTGTGTTACCATGTTTGTCAAATTGCGTCTTTTTAACCTATCAATTAAATTGGAATTCAGAGGTGTTTTTTTTCGAGCGAGCCGCGCCTATTTTGTCTTGATTTATGAAATATTAACGATGGGAGTCGTTTGGATGATTTTGTGTTTTTTTTTCTGTTTAATAGCGACACTTAGACTATATTGCGCTCCATGCACCCTACTACGCGATTACCTTTCCGTATTGGTCCACTGAGTAACTATATCTGGTTGTCATATTATTGTCATGCGCGCATTGTCCAAAGTCCAAAATAGCTATTCCTTTTTTTTCCAAATCAAAATGGCTGCCCAAACAGTGAGTTTTAGATTATTAGGTGTAGCAAGAATATTTGGGCATTTATGGTTTCGATTGATAAGTGGTTTGACAATCCCGCGAGATGGTTTATGGGCCACACAATTTCTTCAAGATTTCGTGTGTATTGACAATTTTCTGTACTTTGGTGTCCATCATTAAGGTTATTGGGCCGTCAGAATTTGATGAATTGTAAAACGAGGCATCAATGATCAAATGGGACGGATAGAGAATGAATAGTTGCATTAACGGAAACAATGAAATATTAAGTTAGGATTTGGCAAAAGAAATATTTATTGTTATATTTTTCACCAAATGGGGTGAAAGACCAGTGTCATTAGTCAATCTGTGCACACTCCATATGTGCCGTGTCCAAGGTCCGGTGGCAAGTTTAATTAATGTTCATGGACCACCCTATTTGGCAGAATCTTTAATTATACTAGAATTTTAACAAAATGGGTCAAACCTTGTAGGTCAATAAAAGTGCACCCCTTGAGTATTGGGCCATTGATTCTTTTAATGTTTGATGGCCACGGCATTTGCAGGAGGTATAGCTTTTGACAAAATGGACGTAAAACGTCACTAGGGGTCATAGAGGTCATGTGTTTTTCCATATTTGAGTCCTGGCCGTGGTGTTTTAAGGTTGTCCGGGCAGCATCTTTTATTTGTAGAACAGTGTTTTATAGATTTTGACAAAATGTGATCAAAGAGCCACATTGAGGTCATTAGTGATCAATCGTGCAAAACCCCCATTTTTCATTCATATCCATATAAGTTCTGGACCAGCGTTGTTTTTCATATTCATAGCAATTGTTTTGCAAAATACAGTGTTTTAGATTTGACAGAATGGGAGTCAGAGACTGTAGCACAATGGTAATGTCAGTCGTCATATAACCTGTGATTTTGGCCCAGGGGTTCTTTTGAGGAATTTTTTTGTTTTGGTTATTCAATTTATTTGAAAAAATAGTGTTTATTTTTTGAAAAAAGGGAAAAGCTGATTAAACTTTTTAAGAATCCTATTTTCTCCCTCCAGTTTTTTTGAGACGAGGTTTCCTCGCAGGACAAGTATTTTGGTTTACTATAAAAGAAGAGAAAGGGGAATACCCCTTTTTGTTTTGCTAACTGCCACCTGTTTAGTATTGCACAATAGGGAAGTGGTGAATGCCCCAAGATGTAACTTAGAAACTTGTTTATGCTGTTTGAGATCAAAATCTGCAGACTAGGTCCCCACAAAGTTTATATATGAAATGATGTCATTTAGGATTGTAAATCGATTTGATGGTGCAAGGTCATGTTATGCATAAGAATGATGTAATGTCTATTTTTAGACTGGGATTTTTTGTGAAGTCAGTATAGATAAAGAGATTTGATCTAAGTCTCGCCGTCAGCATTTTGCAATCAGCTTTACAGTATTGATAGCTAGTTTTATATCTACAATAATGGTAGATTTATGCTTCACACACGTGCCAGGTATTTTATTCTATGTTCAATCCATGTGAGCAGAGTGCGGTAATTATTCTACGTCCGTCTTTGAAGCCGAAAGTTCTGGGAATCAAATAGGATTCCAAATTGTGGACAGATAGAAATCGTGGTGATTATCTTGAGCTGTGGACTTTATTATCGTTGAGGGACTTATTTATCCTTGTCCGTCTTGAACTGCTGGACAAGATTACCGTCAGGACTGCGAAGATTCCCTTGAAATATAATACCTGAGGAGTTTTTGTATGAAACTTGGGCGCTGTCATTTTGGAGTCTTCGCTGTGAGGACATCAACGCTGAACTGCAACGCCTTCAACACAGGGACACTGTAACCTAAGTAATCTTAACTTTGTTGTATTGTAATTTTCAGGTTTTGGCCATACCAAATTCTTGACCAATCAGTACAGATCATTAAACTGTTTATTATATATCATTTTTAGATAATTGTGCACAAGGCGCATTTATTTGTGTTTGAAAGGTATTTCTACCTAGACGTCTTACGAGACGTCCATATCAGAATTGGGGGCTCGTCTTTGGGAATTGAATTGAGATAAATTTGAAGCCTTTTTGTTCAAATTTACACATTAAAAGTGTGGAAAAATATTTTAACATTGTTGCACACTTTTAGCATACAAAATTTTGTTTAATAATAATAACTCAATTTCCAATTTTGCCTTTATTATTGCTTAAATGGCTATTGGCTGTTTAGATTATACAAAATCCACTGGAGTTTTATCCGAAGTGTTCATAGGGCAACTAACTTGGGAGAAGTTGATGAGCTGAGAAAGCCTAGTTAATGAAACTAGCCCAGCATTTAGGACTTGAGGCAAAACTGACATTAGGAACGATAACCAAATATTGTTGAAAAGTTTGTCCAGGAAGATGTTTTGGGATAGTTCATATTTGGATAGGATAGAGAAATACTGGAACAGGCACTGGTGATGCTTTCAAGTTGAAACGAGCTTGAAAGTCAAAAGGAAATAGAATTGAAAAATGGGAATAAACAGAAGCAAAAAGAATAGAAATGCAAATTCAGAAGGAACAAAATGGAAGAACAGGAAATTGACTTGGAAAAAAGAAGTGCAATGCAGATGCAAAATGACATGAAACACAAGGAATGGAAATGGGAGATGAAACAGAAAGAGCTAGAAAGCTTCAAACTAGAGTTGAAACTGAAACAACAGGCTGCTCATCAGACTCTTCCAAGAAATCTGGTTTTGATGCGGCGAAAAATAGTCGCCTGGTTCCAAAATTCAGGAACAAGAAGTAGACAATTACTTCTTACACTTTGTGAAAATTGCCAATAGCTTCAAATGGCCCAAGGAATCTTTGCCCCTTTTACTCACGTGCAGGTTATTGGTAAAGCCCGAGAAATATATTCGGCCATGTTCCTTAGACGCTGTATTGATATGACGGTTAAGCAGTGCATGCTTAGCATATGAATTGGTGCCGGTAGCATATAGACAAATTCCTGGCTGGTCAAAGGATGACCAGACAAATGTTGAATTTGCCCGTTTAAAGAACAAATGTTTGGAATCGCTGGCTTCTCCAAGAAGTCGAGCAAAATTTTGGTCAACTTAGGGATTTGATGTTATGAAGAGTCAACATGTCTACTCCAATATCAAACACACTGGATGAAACAAGGTTGGACAGTTTTGCGTGAAGCAGCCGTAAAGGAGAGGCCGACGATTAAACATGCCTTGCACACAATTAAATTCATACTAGTAGGCCTAGCCAAGAATTACTCAGGTACAAACACAAATCCACAATAAGGTCTGGTTCTAACAAAGGCGTCTCATGGTAGCACTCGGAGGGGAAATCCCAGTCAGGTTCCCATAAAAGGGGAGTAAAGAAAGTACTGGTGCCTAATCAGAAACATTGGATGGGACCCAATCACATTTCACGTGCCTCACTGTAAGAAGCCAGGACTATGTCAAGGTCCCGTGTTGGAGATACATGGCTATCCCCCAAAGGGGGGATCCACAAAGTGAGGTCAAAACAATAGTGTGCAGTTACTGTTGAGGTCAAAAGTTCATTCTTCTTCTTTCAGAAACAGAAATCCCACAAAGGGAATTGCACAGAAAAAGTAAGGATGAACTTAAGCCTTTGTTTTGGAGGGATTTGTGTCACTTTCAGCTGATAGTTTAGATCCAAAATCCCCATTAGAATCATTCGGGAACACGTGCTGCGCGCAGTCCATGAAATTGGAATGATCCTTCCCATTTGATATTGAGAGTTTCACATGAATTGTGCATTGATTCAGGGATAGGTACTGGATTGTTTAGTGCCCTCATCACAAAATGATTTGAAATCAGACTTGTTTCTGGAACTGTCCATGGTGTTAGACAAGAACTCCATGTTAAGGGTATCCATGTTGTTGGGAATGATTTGGCGGGGGAAAAGTCCTCCTCAGATCCCCATAGTTTTCCTCCCCGGTGCCCTGTACAGTGGATAAATTTTGATGAGGAAACCGAAATTTTCCAGCATGTGCAGTAACTAGGTCAATGACCAGAAAACCTCACAGGAAAACAGTGAGCAGTGGATGAGTCAAAATACTCACACATATAGGAAACGTTGAGGATACTTTTCCCAATTTAGAGGATACTTTTCTCTCAAAATGAGAATTTGAGGTCATCTTTCCCTCTTTAGGGAGACTAAATTCCTGTTAGAAGTGAAAATCCAGCCCCTGAGCCCAAACAAAGTGACAAGCTGGTAACAAATGAAAACTTCCAGCCGCTGAGCATGATAGAGTTAGAGGGCAACTGTAAAGGATACCCTTTACGCCATGACAAGCTGGTAAATGAGCATGACAACGACCCAGCACTTATTAATTAGGTGAGAGGGGCATTGTTGCAACAGAAGCCGAGAAAACATTCCTGTATGTTCTACAAGCAACATGGTGTCCTCATGAGAAATGGCGGCCCACCTGATGCCCTTGTGATTAGGATGGAAGTTGTGCAATCACATGGTTGTGCCAAAGGTCTACCATAGGGAGTGAAAGGCATAGCCCATGATATTCCCATGGCAGGACACTTACACATGACAGAATTAGGATCATTTTGGGGTGGCCTACCTCAGAAAAGAAATGTCGGAGTAATTGTAAATCTTGTCACACATGTCAAAATGGTGGGCATCCCAATCAGAAAATTCTACTGCTCCCTTGCAACCATACCAGCATTTGATGAGCCATTTGCGAGGGTGTTTAATAGATTGCGTCGGGCCACTTCCAAAGACCAAGTCAGAAATCAGTATTTACTGACCTTCATGTGTGCTTCCACAAATTCCTAGGCTATACCCTTGAGAAAATATTAGGGCACAAGCATATAGTAAAGGGGGGCCTCTAACACAAGGTTGTTTCACCCTAGTAGGGGCCTTCCAAAATCAATTCATCTGATTCAAGGATCAAAGTTCATGTCAGGTTTATTCCACAAGTGATGGACGGACCATTTGGGGATTTCCCATACAGTTCTTCCGCATACCACCCAGATCCCAGGGGTCCCTAGAAAGGTCCACCAAGATGAAACCAATGATAAGACCTGATGTTTTGAATTTGAGAGGGCTTGCGGGATGAGGGAGTTCATCACAACTCCTGCTATTTGCTACAGGAGGCTGTACAATAGTCATTGGATTTAGTCCCATGTGGAGTGGGTGTTTGGTCACACAGTTGGGGACCATTGAAACTACTGAGAAAAGTGTTGTGTGAAGTCCTGATGTGAATTTGTTAGACTATGTTCTCAATTTCAGACACAGGCTCCAAATAGCCCACTGTAGATTGCCAAACAAAATCTCAAACAGAGTCGCAAAATGGAAAACATGTATGATAAGATGCCTGCGAGGAACAGAGTATTCAAGCCCGGTGAGATAGAGTTTTGGCACTTTTTTCCATACAAGGGCATCCTTTGCAAGCCAGTATTCTGGACCATATGAATTGAGAACAAAGTGGGAGACCTTGACTATGTGATCAAACACCAGGTAGGCGTAAAAGTAGACAATTATGTCCAATAATATGCTCAAAATTATAATGAATGAGATGATGACATAAAGCCCGCATGTGTAATGTCAATCTAGCGTTTAGTGATGTGTGTTACAATGGTTACATCACAGAGTTAGAAGTTTGAAACAAACAGGCCTGTAAACACAGAAATGGTATGTGTCAAATTGCCAAATCTGACAATACTGCCAATTTAGACAAGAAATTAGGCCATCTCCCGAAAGTCAACATGTGCTTGGAAAAGAGTTAATTCTGAGTTGGGAGAACATATTTCCTGATTACCCGTGAGACACACATGTCCTACCACCTTGACATTGATTTCTCATTTTTCAGAGCCATCAAATTGCAGCATCTCACTGAACCATGTAGTAGTGAGATTGGAAGTTTCAGATCCAGTCAAACTGCCCACTTTGATCGTATTTTGGTAACAATGTACCCAATACTATTTAGGATTGCATTTTTAATTAAATTTTGTGGATGATAATTTAGCAACTCCCCTGACACAAGAATTTTACCTGCTGGAGTTTAACTCTACAGAAATACAATCTGGACATAAGACATAATCAAAGGCCAAGAAATGTCTTGGCAGACTGCTGTCCAGAGCTGCCTAAACTTTGTTCAGAAATTGTATACAAAATGTACACATTGGTAATAGAGACTGAAGGCAGCAATGCAAGAACATTATAAGAAAACGTGTAAAGTTTACACTGTGTAAACTGGTATGTAAATTAACACAAAATGGTTAAAGATAAAGCCAAGATTTTGGAACATTTTCATTCATTCAACTTTTCTTTTTATCAAGGGGTAGGATGTTATTGTCCTCCATTTTTCTGATTAAACTTTTAAAGAATATTATTTTCTCAGTTTTCTTTGAAAGAGGTTTCTCGCAGGACAAGTATTTTTGTTTACTATAAAAGAGAGAAGCGGAATACCCCTAGTTTTGTTTGCTAAGTGCACCGGTTTAGATTGCACAATAATGGAATGGGAAGTCCCAAGATGTAACTTAGAAACTTGTTAATGCTTTTGAGATCAAACTATTGCAGAACCCTCTGGGAATTCCCCCCACAAAGTTATATATATGAAATGATTTAATTTTTAGAGTAAATCTGATTTTATGGTGCAAGGTCATGTTTATCTAGAATGATGTAATGTCTATTTTTTAGACTGGGATTTTTTGTGAAGTCAGTATATATAACGAGATTTGAGCTAAGGTCTCGCCCGTCAGCAGTTGCATCACTTTACGTAGGATGCTGTTTTATCTACAATAATGGTAGATTTTATGCTTCACACACATTGCCAGGATTTAATTTATCTGTTCAATTCCATGTGAGCGAATCTTGCTGGTATTATTCTATCTCTGGGTCTTCTTTGCAGCCGACGTGCTGGGATCAAATAGGATTCCACCATTGTGGACAAAGAATAGAAATCTGTGTGATTCTTTGACTGTGTATTTATTATCGTCAAGGACTTAATTTATCCGTGTCGTCTTGAACTGCTGGACACGATTACCTTCAGGACTGAGCAGATTCCCTTGGATATACCTGAGGAGTTTTGTATGAGCTTGTGCGCTGTCATTTTGGAGTCCTTCGCTGTGAGGAATATCATCGTTTACTTCACGCTTCCACACGGACAATAGGAAACCATAAGGAATCTTAACTAATTGTGTATACATGGAATTTGGTTTTGGACATACCAAATTCTTGAACCAATCAAGTAAAGATCATTCACATCCGGTTTATATAGATTAAATTTAAGATCATTTGTGCACCAAGCTCATTTATTTTGGTGTTTGACAGGTATTTCTGCCCTTAGACGCCTACGAGACGTATAACATATATTATGTTAGGGGTCAAACGTCAGGTAAGGGTCGTTAGAGATAAATCTATGTAAACCACGAGTCTTTTGCCAGAGTGGTTTTGAGCAAGTTAAAGGGGTCTCAGCACTTATTTGCAAAGGCGAAAGTTCTAACCAAATGGAGTCAAAGTCCACATAGGGGGTAATAGAGGTCAATATGTGTATTGACACTATTTGAGTCCTGGACCAGTGGAGATTTTAAAAATTAAGGTTGTGGTTCTTTTGAGCAAGTTTGGTGACTATACAGTCTATATTAGTTCTTCTTATAATTTTGTCAAATGGGGTTAAACGGTACACAGGCATCCAGTGGAGGTCAATCTGTTGCCATACTCTATACCCTTAAATTCTTAAATATTTTCGCCCACTTTTCAAAAATGCGGAGGGCCCCCTGCCTGTATATTATGGGAAGGGGAATTGCCCCAGATCTAACAAGAAAAATAACGCTACCTCCTTTTTTGCGGGATGGTCAGGTAGGTAGTCTTTTCTCTAGGGATACAGCCCTCACGTCCCTGGGGTCCCTAAATGACTCGCAACCTAACGAACGGCAGGGGTCCGCTCCGTGATTAAAAAGTGCATTTGGATAAGGGGCATGTGTCCTAGAGGTGGTTTTTTAAGTTAGGTATGCAAGCATTTTCTTGCGAAAAAAGAGGTCAAAGGGAATGGAGGCGTCAAATAGAAGTAAATCTGTTTTGGCACCATGATGAGTTTCCTCGCGTTTGGTGGCCATAAACCACGTGTAATTTGCAGAACTAGGAGGTTTTAACAACAGGGTCAAAGGTCCTTTCGGGTGATTAGAGTTTAGAGGTACAACTGTATGCCCCAATGAGTGTTAATGTACCAGTTGTTTCTTTTTGAGCATGTTTGTGGCCACAGTAAACTTATTGCCGAGAAGGGTATATATTTTGACCATAATGGGTCCACGGTCACTAGTCATTAGAGGTCAAAAGGGCACACATGAGTTACAAGAGGTCATTCGGTGCATACCCGCCAAGAGTACCGGACCAGTGGTTCCTTTAATGTCGTTGGTCATAACATTGTCTTTGAAGACGCAATTTTATAGAATTTGAGAAAATGGGGTTCAAAGGTCATTATAGGGTCATTAGGGGATACGGTATACACTCCATTATTGAAAATAGGTCACGTTTTTGTGTGTGTTGTGGTTTGCCTGCTTATATCTAAGAAATTATGTCAAATGTTGTGTCTGTTGTTGATGGTCTGTTGTTGTTGATGTCTGTTGTTGTGGAAAAAGGGTAACATTTGCCTGTGATATCCGCAAACTTCGATGGATTTAACAAAAACTTGATCATAGATACAAATGGAATTCCCTCATTTCTGCCGAGGGTCAAAGGTCACATAACAAGTCAAAGGTCATTTGAGGTAACTTGTAAGATGTAAAAACGTAAAATTAAAAACGACATATATTTAAAAGTTGAAGTTCAATTGGAACCAAACTTGGGTCATAGTAAAAATTGGAGTCACATTGTTGATGGGGGGTCAAAAGTTCCATGCCAACGGTCAAAGGTCTAGTTAGATATCATTACAAACTGCCACGGGCAGGAGAAACATGAGTCCGGGGACCGACGTATTGTTTTTTATTTGTTGGGAAGGTAATCGGCAAATAACACAAAAATAGTCAACTTCCAAAGACCAGGAATGTTTTTACAGTTTAAGGGGCGAAGATATCAACAGGTTGGACTTTGGGGAAATTGTTTAGACACCTCTAAGAGAGGAAGCTCTCAGCCACGCTCGGAGAGGGGTAGCAGTGTCCTTCCATTTGCAAACACAGAAAAACAGACAGTGTGCGCATGAAACCCACATATGGTTCCTCAGCGTTATAGAATACAGAAACGTAAATCGCGGATAGGGTAGCATGGAGCTTTATTAAGTGTAGCGATTAATAGAAAACACAAAATTACCAACCCGACTCCCATCGCTAAGATTCAAAATCCAATTCAACAAAAGATCAGCCCCCTGATTGAGACGCAAGTGTGACATTCAAACACAAAGCACATTACACGTCTGACTAGTAGAAAAATTAAAAGCATGGCGCGCTCGATCGCACAACCTCTCAATTCCATTGAATTGATAGGTGAATTGAAAAAACGCACATTGAACATTTTTAAACAAATGCAGCCATTTTGAATGTACAACATAATTTAGAGGACCGTGAGTTGCCACATAACATTAAACATATTCACCCAAAGAAAGAAATGGCAAAAATGTGTAATATTTAGAACCAATGTTGAAGGAAAAGAAATTGCATTTAGGGGAAAATTTGCTTTTGACATACAGCAGTATTTTGAATTTGAATATTTTGCATATGGCAGCCAATTTTGGATTTTGGAAGTTGCCTAACCACCTCGTGATGCCAAAAACTTATAAAAGAACAAAACAAAGCCTCAATTGGTTCATATGCACCTAATACGCAAAAAACTCACTTTTTGGGCAGCCATTTTGAATTTTGGGCATTAAGGCAGCTATTTTGGATTTTGAAAGCATTTTAATCCATTTTCATGGCCCGAAAAAAACCTATAGATGGCTACACAAACACAAAATTGGTCAATGTATACCAAAGTTAAACTTTTTCAACCCACCCCACCCCACGGGGTCCCCAGGGGGACCACTTTGGGCAAATTTTAAAAATCTGCCGTGTGTGGGGGTACCCTCGGTTCAGCGGAAAAAAAAAAAAATCAGTCAGAAAACCCTATCAAACAGAAAGTGCACACCATTTCCCTGTTGCGCGGGGCTGTGGACCCGACTATGCTGCAGGGAAACTAAACATTTGTTGTAAAAATTCCAATCCATCTGAGACTCCTTGTGCAAAGCTCTTCAAATGTTACTTCCTGCAACAATTACACTTTTAAGACAGAATTTTCATGTATAAATTCTTTAGAACTTTGCATACACAACAACCGTTGTTTCCGGAGATGCAAAGATTTCACAAATTGTTTTCATGACCTGTTTGATTAATAACACAGAAGCTGGCTATAAGTTTGCATTTTAAACAGCTTTATTCATTCTAGTTTACCAGAGGAAGAATTCCCTTAGGTTGACCAAAGAAGAGCATGCAGGACACTTTTATTACACAGAGGTTGCAGGCCAACAGCGCCTTGAACATGCTTTAAAATAAAATAATAAAATTTAATCATGGTGGGCCTCACTTCTTGAACATTGTTTAACTAAAAACATACATTGGCATAACAACATCAACTTTGTGTGGACGCTATTTACATGGCCATGATTTGTGAAAAAATATCATTTTGAGAGGGCCATTAATTGTGAAAAAATAATATTTTGGAGGCACATTTTGTTCAACTAATGAGAAAGTATTTTTCTCATCCGCAAGAACCATGAGAACTTAGAGAATTTCATATTTTACAGTGTCTTTAATCCATTTCAAGCTCTTTTCATTAATGTTTTCAATTTTTCTGATTTCAGTTTTGTTGGAGTCTTTATGTTAATCTAGCCGTATTACCATTTCATATCAAGTTTTGTTCTCTTAAAAGATGTGATGTGTTGCTACAGTGTTAACAAATAAAATAAAAAAGATGCTGCAGGGTCATTCCATGCCAAAACCGGGTGTTCACCATCTTTGATTTTGCTTTTCATTTTGCCCATATCATCTATCTTTCTGATTTCCAAGGTCACACAAGAATCACCAAAAAATCATGTTCTCTTCTTATAGCAGCCTGTCAAAGTTTTATGAACCTGGCAAAATTCAGTCATTTGGGTTGACCTCAAAACACTTAATGCCATTCATGAGACCCTGCTGAAATTCCTAGCCTCAGTCATTACCTGCTTCATTTGTTGAACATGGCCATCCCATTGATCAAGTGATTATGTTACTATACCTGTAACTAAAGCTTCAATGGTGATCCCCCTTTAATTTTCTAGGGGATCACGATCATTAATTATTGTGCTTAGATTTTTTATTAATGGCTCGGCATTATTGTTATGCTGGAGGAAACTGATGCGCCTTCTCAAAGGTTGGAAACCCTGAAAGTTACCACTAAATTACGTACCCTCCAACTTTCTTTTGTTTTTTATTTTGTGTTTGAATATACTTGATTAGAATTTCTAATTCTTTTGCTCTGATAGAAGTACCCTTAAGTTATTTGAAATAGTTGCATTGTTTCAATGCATTTTTCCTCCATCTATATTTAAAACGGGGGGCCCCCCCCCCCTAGGTCAGTACTACATGTACAGTCTAAAAAGATCATGCCCTCACCATATATAAGCATAAATCTTTGAACTTTATATTGGCATAGTGATATTAACGCAGACCTATCACTGTAATTTGTTGAAACAAGGAGTTTTGCTTATTTTAGTCCTAAGATCATCAGTATATGATAGGATATATGTAAACCTTGTACTGTTGTAAATAAATTTTGGAAATCATTTGGTGGAGCAAAAATACAATACCATTTGCATTATAATACAATGTAAAGTCTCTATCCATGTAATTTGTGTAAAGTATACTTCATCTATGAAAAAAAAAATCAAGTCTCTTGATCAGAGGACTGCATGGTGTGACCTATCAGTTCAGGTTATTTTTTGTTAGTGACTGCCTTTTTATTCAGCCACCGTAATTAAGGGAACCTAACTTTAGGAGGGCATCAAAATTTAGATTCTTGCCTGTATGATGCAGCAAAAACTTCAATTAATACTTTAGAGTCCTTTGAAGACCCTTCAAGCACATGGATCATAGCTGTGGGTGTCCCCAAAAATGGAAATACCTATTATTTCACATGATGATGGGTTTTTCTACAACTCAAAAATTGTTGGTGCTCAATACGCACTAGCTGGTCAACAAACCTGTGCAGTCATCATCATCATCAGTCTACTGCACAGCAGCGATCGCAAGTTTCCTCCAGTCATTTCTGTTTTGGGCCAAGTTGGAGATAAGCCTTGGTTTGCAACATGGTTTGTTTGTGTCCCCCCAGAGCTTTTGGATGTATGAGAGATCTGATGTTCTCTGTCTGCCTGGCTTCCTCTTGCCAATGTGTTGGTGTGTACAAATCATAGAACCAACTAAGCTCTCCCTCTGCATCCTTAGAATATTACCAAGAAAAGTAAGCTGTCTCATCTACTCGGTTTATCAGAGGCTCCGTAACTGTAGCATCATAGATTTTGGCATTTGGGACACGATCAACCTGTGCAGTACAAAGTTATTTCTGATTTACTTCAGAGCCAATGCACTTAAAATAGTAATGTTTTTCATTTTGTGGTCCACTGAAAATTAATACTCTAACACATTTAAATATGAAGCAAGCACCAAAACAAATTACAACTACTTAAGATAATCCAATGTACATTTACGTACAATTAAACTCCATGCAAGAAAACTGTCTCTGGTACATGCTATGCAGTATGCACCCGTCCTGTCAAGTTTTGGGTAATTTTTAGTGACTTTTTCCATTGGTACCTTTTTGTAGCTGTATCATACATGTAGGCACAGCAGTAATTTCATAAAAGATAGAATCTCAATAGTCAAATTGGAGTCATTCAAAAGTAAGGGTCAAAAACATATCAAGCAACATAATATCAACAAACTAAGGTCAGGGCATTTACCCATTTCTATAATGGGTCAGTGAAATTACTGTACCGGCAATACCTTTGATATTTTAAGATCCTACAGCAGCAGTGGTCCCTGCCATTGTTGGCCCCTGAAAAGGGAAATTTTACATATTTCACAGTACCATGGAGAATTTATATGAAAAATGTCAAAGTTATTCCTGTTTTCGCAGTTTTACAACCATGGGTAAATGGCCCTGTGCTGATTTAGTTTGCTTAAGATGTTACCTTCTGTTAAATATACTTGTTTTATTGCAATGCCATGCCTGATTTTTGCTCGAGAAGTTGTGAAAACTTTGATGAATCATTCTATGAGAACGAATGAATATATGGATTTCTGTTGGTGATCTCAGCTTAAGAATTAATCCCCAAGCAAATCATGCAACACTCAAGTGTAGATGAACTCTTGTTTTGTTAGCATGGGAATGACCTGCAGAGTATGCTAATTTGTTATCACAAAAGTATTTGTTGTGTTAAAACTTGTTACTTTTATAATTAATGGCAACACAGCATAATCCTTGCAATAATTTTGTATACGGCATGTTAGCAAAAATTTCACCAAATGTCACCGTCCGAAACAACAATATAAGATTGGGTTACTTTCTCTAAAAACATGCACAACATTGTTTTTTTTGGGCAAGCTTATACCTATTTTATATCTTAGAGATTGGTAAGAAACTCATATTTAGTTAAACACCAAACATTCATGCACATTACATGTCACAAAGACATGTTTGTGTCTGGCATGCTCAAATTTCACATGGCACAAAAGTAACAATCAACATGAATACACGGGTAATTAGTCAAAGTTTATCTTCTGTTATGTTCTAAATCAAAAAAAATCATTATCATTTTAAATGTTTCTTTCCAAGGCAAAACATCACCATTCAAACACACAGTAAGGCCGCCAAGGTTCCAAAAATGAGCATTTACATTGTTTAACAAATTATCATCTCCGACACAAAAATTGCAGTCTCAGGGAACTTTTAAAGTTGACTTTGTGCAGCACCTTGGTGAGTGTCATCCTACATGATACATCACTACTAATCACTATAACAAGATTCAGAGCAGAGATTGCTATTAAGGTCAGTAAAGCTGAGATGCTTAACTTACTGTTTCGGAAGTGACAAATGTGTTTCGGTGGTGACAGGTGCTAACGGAAGGTATGCAGTGTGTATAATTGAAATATGGTTGTTTTATTTTGAAAGATTTATTCAGTAAGATGTTAAGGATGTTCAACATTTAAGAAGTTCAAACATGGCCATTGTATCCGTCTTTAAAAAAATAACCACGTATCAGTTCATCTGTTCGGAAGTGACGAAAATTTAACGGAAAAGTTAACATTGAAATTTGGAATTGCGCACAAATCTAAGAAGCGAAGGATCAAATCTTTTGCAACTAATGGCAAGTGCATACATGTATTGTTTGCAATTACCCCAAAAACAGAGGAATTCCTTTTATTAATAATAAGGTGTAACATTTTTTGTATAAATAGTCATTTGTTAACGGGAAATGTCACCTCCGAAACGGTGAATTGCAACGACCTGTATCCGGAAATGAGAAGCAAGAAAATGTGGAAACCAAAATAGCATTAAAGGTTGGACACTTGTCTAGAATAATAATGAAACAAAAACTGGGAATTCATGCAGGGTTAAAGTACCGGCTTTGAGAAAAATAGATGTCATTGGGGGGTACAACCAAAAGTGCCAATTTTGACCACATAATGGCCCCAAATCCAAAAGAAAAAAATAAGAATATTTGTAATTTTTTTCATCAATGTTAATACTTTGCATATATCTATTTATGATTTACACAGCACAAATATCTTTGAAATTCTTCATTGATTTAGTGAGGTACACAATCATGAAGTGTCAAAACTGAAATTTACAACCACTGATTGTGAAAATTGCATATACAGACTGTCCAAAAAAAACTATACAATCACGATTAATTTTTTTGGCCAAAAATTGTATGTTCATTTCAACTGAGTTTTACTGAGTCTTTTTTAGGAGTGTTCATCTTTCATGAGATTTTTAGTTGTTAATTTGGGGGTCTGGTTTCAGGAGGGATGGTAATTATCTGAGACCAGTTGCAACCCTGTTGGCCAGTTTCGGCTTTTCTGAATTCACCAAAGTTGCCATTGAAGATCACCTTCACGGCATTCTTATTGAAAATTAAATAAAAGTGTATAAAGTGCTTGGCTTCTGTGATATACATAATTTATAACGTTATAATGTCGAAAGTTCTATAAATAACGTGTAGCATTGGGATTCAATTTCCAACATTCTTGTTGTTCAGCTTTACTCCGGTTCAGCAGAAGAGAAACCATAAAACACCTGTTGAAAGTAACGCTGAGACTTTGAACACACCATCCTTTCCTTTATTACTCTTTGTTTACACTGCTTGCTTCATCATATTCCTCCCTGGCATCTTGGATGCAGTGTGGAATAGGGGAAGGTAATTGTCCCTCCACATTAGAGCGATGTCCACAGATTTGTCCCTCAACAGACTTGTAAACTGTTCCTTTTAGTTTCATCATCCAAATTCCCAACAGTTTATGCATTATGATTATTCAATGTCCCCCTGAGAGTAATTCCCTCATTTCACCCACAACAGAATAATTCTGGGCTTATCACGAAAAATAATATATTGATTAGTTTCAATCATGATATCCCAAGTCACTCTGATCAGTCATTATTCTTTTGTTTGGAAAGGGTTTATCCCACAATGATGCTAACACGCCTTATCCTTTAAAGTTTTTCTTGAACCTTAAGTGAAACTCCCATGTTATTTTATCCTGTGTGTTCAACTTACAATATCTCTCGCTTTAGGTGCATCAAATGGGATGGAATAAAGCGAGAATTTAGCTTAGGGTCTTGTCTAACAAATAATCAAATACTCACAAAATGCACAGTTGATATTTTTTCTAATTTTTATTTATTGTTAGTTTTTATGGACGTCTGTACAGAACTTGTTTCATCACTGCACTGGCTAACAATATTTTAAGGTTTTCAAGATAAGCATAGTAAATACTGGTCCCCAAATAACCGTGAAATGACCTTTGACCTTCCACATCTGTACCCACATATGTTATAGAATCACTAACCTGGCTGCCACAATGAAATAAATCTTGGATGGGTTAATTTCTTGTATGGCATCTGAAAAACTACTTTAAATGCTTCTTAAAAATAAAACCGGAAGAACTACTTCAACAACCACCAAGTGCGAAGGCTATAGAAACTACAGCAAAACGCTCTTTTTACCCCCCCTCATAGGCCACCGATTTTCCAAACTTCATATTTTATTCACACTAGTTATATAACCTTTTTCTAATCATCCCTCTATTTTGCAATATACACTCAAAAGAGACCCTCTACAAAAAAACCACAGACCTTCGCAGCCATTTTTTTCACCTCATACCCCTCACTTAGGCCCTAGTAAGTCTATAAAATCATACATTTTACGTGGTTCTAATTTTTCTTCCAACACATCATTAAATCTCCCTGAAATAATATTATTTTATGTTAAGGAATGCCTTTTTCTTAGGAGAATGTAACGGCGTCTCTAGGTAATCTTTGAATACAGCTCACCCCAAGGGAGTGGTGGGCATATGGGGGCACCATCCCCCCGATGAGTCTCAAACTTTGGAAAACAGGGGGTTTTTTTTTTTTTACTTTTTATATTTTTTTTAAAATCAAAACTGGAAAAATTAGGTTTTTTTTACCAAAGGAGGTAATTGTGCAATTTTCGCCCCTCCTCATGATTTTCGCCCCTCCTATGATTTTACCCTGGCGGAAACCGCCACTTGCTCACCACTATTATCCAGAGGTACTCTACCCTCATCGTGATGCAGATGTCCGCATGGACAGCTTACAAGGGCACGTACAATTCATCTGAAAAAGAGATATTAGACCTTTATTGTGTCTTGTTGGGATGATTGTCAAGCATAGGAAGCAGTGGTATTTCCATGTAAGGAAATCTGGAAACATTGAAGGGTGCCTAAGAAGTGCGACTGGAATGTCTCCTCTCAAGAACATATGTTCCAACCTACACTGTAACCAACCACTTTGCTCTTATGTGGGAAGAGTTAGGCACTGAAAGGGGGGTGTTGAGGTGGGTGTGGGGCCAACAGGGCAGAAGCAAGAACAGAGACAAAGGGGGGAAAAGAACGTCGCAAATGAAACAAGAAAGACCCGCCGAGTAGGGAGCAGGGCGAAGCCGTGGTAGGGATAACACCTGGGACGATGAAAAATATCAGAGTTAGGGATAGGGGAGTGGGGCAGGGGATTAAAGAGCTAGGGATGAATGGAGGGACGAAATAGAAAAGGGGTAGAGAAGGGCGTGAGGGTGGAACAGGTAAAATCCAGATCGGGGAATGGACGGTAAATGGGGGTAAAGCGTAGGGAGCGTCGAAGAGGGAAAGGGGGGGTAGGGGTGGGAAGGAAAAGGGCAAAAAGAGTAGAAGCAACGCCTTGGAGGGAGAGAGTGGGAGGTGTTGTATTGAGGGATGTGCGATCGACTGGAGTGAGGTGAGGGCATAAAAGACAGGCAGGGTTCCGAAAGAGGGAAGAGGAGGGAGTCCGAGACTAAGGGAAGAAAACGAGGGAGTGAAGGAATGGCGAGGGGGGGGAGGGTGTGGGGTGGGTATGGGGTGTGTGGTCTGGGGATATGGGGGGGGGTGGAGGGTAAAAGGCAGAATGATAACAAGGAGAAGAAGGGAATAACCGGAGGGGAGTCGATAGGTGGATAATGGTGGGAGTTGATGGAAGAAGGCGGAGGTTAAGTGGCGGGGGTGGGATCAGATGAGGGAGGGTGGGGGGAGGGAAGACGACCGAAGGAAGAAAATATGTCGGGGGGGGGGGGGGAAGAAGGGCGAGAGGGGGGGGGAGGAAATGTGGGGTGGTTAAGGGAAACAGTGGGAGGGGTTTGGGGGGAATAGAGGGGGGGGGAGGGGGAAGGGAGTAGGTTGGGTGGGCCAAGAGGGGAGGAGGAGAGGGGGGAAGAGGGGGGCTGTAAACAGGGGGTTGGGCTTGGGGGAGAAGGTGGGGTAGAGGAGCGCGGGGGATCGTGGAGGTGATAAAAGCTAGGGTGCCAAGAGGGTAGAAGAGTGGTGAATGGAACGTCCAAATGCCAAATAGCAGGGGAACTTGTGAGCTAGGTCTAACGCGCGCCCTCTTACCTTGGTTTCTCACTTCTCACACTGGGGATTGTACTATTTCCTCGTTTACCCCCTGCTGCTTCTCTTTTCCGGAGATTGCATTTGAGCAGACCACCCTTGCCTGTGACATTCAGGACACTATCGAGCAACAGATTGTGCCAGTGGCCGTGTCAGGAACCAGGAACTGCCTAGTAGAATGCCACTTTTGTCTTAAACATGGCCAAGAAATTGAGGACATTTTTTGCAAATTTGCTAATAAGGTAAAATAACATAAAATGTTGTTAAACCGTGCTCACTCTACACCTGATGGCCTTTAGCTATTTTTAGATGCATTAAGATTGATTGACCCCACAACATGGGGTTAGCACCCCCCACAAACAAGTAAAAACACCACAAAATGACAAAGTTATGGCTGAAAATGTGATTTTTGGGGGGGTACGAGCGGCCATTTTGATTTTGGCCCGGCGCACTTTTTCTTAGACCCCATGCGGAAAATTTTTGTGTCATTTCAGTTGAGATTGAGTAAATGGAATACAAAAAAACTGTTGCAAAAATAAAGACAAAAAATGATTTTTCACCCCTGTATAGCCCACTCCTCGTCGAAGGGTGAAATTTCTTTTCTCAAAACTTCCTAACCCCCCCTGGATATCTAATGTGGTCCCTTAAATGGACTCTGTATCACCGTCCTGTAAAAAATCCTATATGGTTTTAAGTGAAAACTCAAGAAGTTGGCAATTACTGTGAAACAGACGGGCCATTTTAACAATTTAAACTTCAAAGCAAAGACCTACAAACAATGCATTGTTATAGTGGTTTTGTGGTTTAAAGTTGTCAAGCTTGAAAAGTTAGACTTGGTTTTATACTTTTCGTGCATATAAAAAAAAGCTACATATGGGACTTAGTTTTATTGACAGTTCCTTAAATGGGGCTGTCGGACGGCGGAGCTCTGTCTCATTTTTCTGGAAAAGCTGTATTTTAAAGAGCTCTATCATGATGCTGTTAATATGTACATAGGTAGCTTAGTTTCCAAGTTATGAGCCTTTAAGTGTAGAACACCTTTACATTAAACTCCATGTCATTTCTTTAAAAAACATCTTTGTGTCAAATTTGGGCCTTTAAGAAGACACTGGCACTTTGAAAAATAGTGCGCCCTCAAGATTTTTCAAAATCCATATTTTTGCATGGTTGTAAGAGGCTTTTATATACAAAAGCCGTCCCCCGAAAGATTAAGAGAAGGGGCCAAATCAGCTTCCTTATGGGTAAACAGAACGATTTTATAATTTAGCGTCACCCGGCGCTAAATTCAGCAGACGACGAAATGGCGTTTTAATTACACAAGAACTGGATGTTTTCCACTCTATGCACACTGTTTGATCGGCTAGATAACCTTTGTGGTTTTGTGTAATCATGATTACGAGTTAAAAATATTCATGTAATACACACACTTGTTGATTAAAGTTATGGAAAACTTAAAAGTTGGCCTACAAATTACCTGGATGTCTTTATCCTCATATCAATGTCCCTATCTGTTTTGTGGGCGCCAGCTATACTGGCGGACCACTAGCAATCCGTTGTGCGTGTGTATGTGTGGATGTGTGTGTGTCAAAAATGTTTAAGTTTTTTTTTTTAAATTGACCTCAATTGAAAAGTTTAACTTCAATTGGCACCAAACTTCTGTTATAGGTGCACACTGGGATCCCTCATATGTTTGATGAAGGGCAGGGCATTAGTGAAAGGTCAAAGGTCATTGTGAGGTCAATTGAAACATGGGCTAAAAATGTAAAATTGATCTAAATTGAAAACTTGAAGTTTCAATGGCACCACCTTTGGTCATAGGTGAACCCTTGCGATCCTCATATGTTGATGACCGATTCAAGGTCACGGTGCCAGGGTCAAAGGTATGGGCTGCCCACGCTTATATTCTTGATATAGCAGCCGCGAAAGCCGAGAACCGCGAAATTCTAGTTGGGTATTTTATTTTTATGTGTAAAATATATCTCTGTTCTCCAATGGCCTAGACTTCATTTGAGAAGCCAAATTTTTTTTGAGAAATTTTCATATTTTGTGAAATGTGCCAGTGCCGCTTTAACTGCACTGATATTGCTATATACCGTATGCAGAGCGAACTTTGGGGCCAGAACATTTACAAATTTGCAAAATAACTGATTTTGCGTCAAAAATACTGATTTTTGGTCTCTGGAATACTTAACGCGTTTCCAAAGTTGGCAATGTCTGCGCACCAGCCTTAGCACTTAATCAAGTTCAATCCCGTCCCTGGGGGTCCGCGGGACATTATCGGGGTATATGGCCTGTTCAGTTCTCGATTTACTTGGGGGGTGCACAGAAGCATGTGGATTTTCTTCTGTGGGCATGTAGCTCTGAAAACCTACATGCACACTGTGCCATGTAGGGCAGAACCAGTAGTCGATTTTATCTCCTGGGACAACAAAGTAGTAACGATAGAATGTTCTACTGTCTGTTCAATTAACTTAGATTCTGGTGTTTATTAATATTTTAAAAAAAGACTCAATTTTCGAAATAAATCACTAAAAGAAAGTTGTTTGGGTATCTTTGGACCTAAACTTTTTTACATGACAAAAGGAATGGCACGTTTGGAAACCGTCAATCTATTGAAATCTGGGTCATTTCACCCTCGTTTTTGAAAATGAGCGAATAAGGTTTGGTACCATTAGTAATTACTTTTGTGAAGGTTCCATTGACTCTCCACTTTGTAGGTAGTAACAGTTGTCGTCGGAGGAGATGATTCCCGATCAATATTGTCCGCCACTTTGTATGAAATGAATAATACCAACTTTTTTCAACAGGATAAAATCACCGAACGTTGTTATTTTTGCACGAATTTTTTGCAATACAAAAGAGAAGATATTCACGGAGTTCGCACGGCATTAACTGAATGGTACACATACAGGAAGAGCTTTCTTTTGTTCAAACCAAATGAATAAAAACCGACAGACCTCTATTAAAAGTAAATAGGTCTTTTTAACGATGCATTTATATGTCCACGCATTACATGACACGTCGCCAACAACTGAAATCCAAGCAATGTCCACGAATCAATTAATTTGTTCGTATAAACGTCTTTTGAAGCGCCCCTAATTCATGAATGGCCTGCCATAAATGTTTTCGAGTCAAAAGTCAATATTCACCTGTATTCCAGTTTTGTTGGTCGTTGCCAATAAAACATCAGTGTAAATTAATACACTCCAAAGAGAAAATATGTTTTTCATTGGAACCCACGATCTTGTTGGGTCCCTTGATGAATAACGACTTTTCTTTCGTGATTTGTTTCGGAAGCGTATATTTTTTTGAAATAATTAATTAAACCGGACATCTAAGTTAATTAACAGCCAATATTGATATTTTGATGATATTTTCAAGATGAAACATACAACTGTCAGTTGTACTGCTGAGTTAAATTTTATGTTCATATGTGTGCATGCATGCAACATGATTTTGTGCATGTAAAATTTTTGTTCCACAGTACCAGGTGCCTGTAAAAGTTATTTTGTACAATTCGAACTCTGATGCCGGGACATAGATAGCCGGGCATGTACAAAAATAATACTATATTGTTGTGGGAATCTGTCTGGCATAATCCGATTACTTTTCAACATGTCACCCTTTTTGGGTTTTTTTCGCGGGTTCTCGAAACGCCGATTCTATAGGTAAAATTCGGATTCCACAGATTGATAAAAAAAAAATTCTCAAATTTTAGACAGGGTGAAAAAAAGTTAATACCATAACTATGTTGGGAATTGCTTTTTTGGCATAATCGATTAAATTTTGGAGCTTATAGCTCTTTTCGTTTTCTCGTAATTCCAATTTGATTGAATATTGAATAACAATATTTTTTTCACGCACTGGAAAAATCAAGGGGTAGGGGAAACATTTTTGTATTTTTGTCTCGCCTGAACTTTGTTCGGCAGAGACTTAGTAAGCACTTTTCTGTCTGTCTGTCCGTCTGTCTGTCTGTCTGTCTGTCATGCTGTCTGTCTTCCCGCCGTCCGTGTTCACATGCTTGTGTATGATTTATCTGGAGTTCAGTGGCTACGATGATGTAACTTGGTGGAAAGAAGCGGGTCCATGAGTTCTCGACCTGATTAGATTTTGGGCTTAAAATATGCTAATTAAGTATCTAATTTGCATAATTTACGAAAATTTTCCCGTAAGGCTTGTGTACAAGTTTTCTGGAGTTCCTTAAGGCATATGATGATGAGCGGGCTTGAGAGTTCTCGAACTGATTAGATTTTGGGCGTATTTCGGGCAAATTAAGTATGCAAATGAGCTAATTAATATGCAAAAATCAGCGTAATTGCTATAATTTTGAAACAGTACATCAGATACAGAAAATTCCTTCACTGCATGAAAGCCTATCATGGTGCACATCTTTTTTGCAATTTGAAAGTGCGTGATATATGCGGCTTAGGTATGCAAATGAGCTAATTAAATATGTGTGACTCATACAGGAATCTGCTTACCTTCAATCCGATGTTGATGTAACAAATTGCATTGTCTTTAGGCAGATGCAGAACCTCCCATGAAAATATATTCCCACAAATATATTCATTTCGATCACCCTGTATGACGACACCTCCCCAAGTGACGTCATACCCACAATCCTCTTCCTCTTTTCGTCTTGGATCGGTAACGTTAAGGATTTAGCTCCCGTATTTTGTCGAATTTTTGGTCAGATTTAGCTACTAGTGTGGTCCTGAACCTTGTGAAAATCTGTTAAATGTCGTTTATTACGTCCCTGGGACGTAGTTTTGTCATTTTTCGTTGTTTGCGAAGTCGTATTTTAAGACTTTAACCTGGACTTTGCGTCGGTTGTCAACATAACAAACAGCAAATTCACATCCATAGGTGACTACGTTAGGGACGTGGTGCTGCTGCCACGTTCCACGATAGTCTTATTTCCACTACTATCTTTAATGTGTTATATATCTTTATTTATATATTTTAACGTGTATATGGTACAATGTGAGAATTGTAATTTGGAAATGGGGCCGACACGCCTTTCGTTCTCGTTTTAAAAATGGCGCCACGTTGGTTTACGTTTTTAATTATGCACGATCATTACTTCACACCATTGGTGCTGTGCCAACATGTGTTATACTAATCGGTTTCCTTTACGCCAGGGTTCGCCAGTTTCTTCCACAGGTGGAAATAAATACCGCCGTTTTTACATGGAAAGAGAAAGAAACGGGTTTCTTCCAGTTTCTCCACTGAAAGCGAAGAAGAAGAAAGGAAACTAAAATAAAAGTAATTTAAAAAATTCTATTTTAAAGCCAATGACTTACACTTATGGTTTTATATTATACAGTGAATGAAATATAGTGAAATAATTTAAAAGAATACCTTCAGGGACCCACCTACCCAATGCCAATTGACATAATTAAACTAACTTGAATTCACAAGGTCTAAATATAACAAATTACTGGAAGGAAAGAAACTGATTAGACACTTATTACACACCAGCAAGGCCAAGCAGAGACTCATTGTAAAGACCTGAACATCTCAATTTCTTAAAGTCCATAACTCAGGTTCTCCCCACTAGCAATACAAAAGTATAGATATTATATTTATACACAAATTAAAACAAAAGAACAATTAAAAAAAGAAAAAACCTAAAATTTTGTTTTAAAATTAACAAATTGGCCATACAGAATTTAAAAGCGTTTTCATGTTTGCATCTACAATTACAAATATGTGATAGTATAAAATTGCACTGGAAAAGATTTGGAAAATGGGTTACAATTATCTGAATTGATTGCAAGACAAAAACCAAAATTGTGTAACAAAGGACTCTATACATGCTATATAACTTGTAAATAATTTGAAAAAAGAGATGGTCGTAACGTAACTAAAGTAAACCGTGTTGATTTGAAATGCAAAGCAGATGAATATGTGTAATTTAGTTGTTTGTCATAATCATTTCTTATTCTTCTTCCAGTTTCTTCCAAATTCTTCAGTTTCTTCCAGTTTCTTCCGGAAAGAAACTGGAAGAAAGAAAACACCTTTGTTCCAGTTCTTCAATTTCTTCGGAAGAAATAGGTTTCTTTCGGAAGTTTCCGAACCCTGCTTTACGCTTCATTCAGCTTGTGTCAATGGGTCCGGCCTTTGATAAATAGTTGTTGGAGTGATTGAACTGCTTTTATTGTAAATAACTATATATAGACGTAGCTTATTAATTAGTAATCCCGCCTTGGTGCGTGCTCTCTCACCCTAGCCGG
>JAMKCH010027364.1:0-18151 GCA_023653785.1 Ophioderma brevispina | reverse complement strand
TACAACCAATGAAAAAGAAGGGGCACCTTGTCGCGCTTACGTAAAAAATCTCTCGTTCTCTCTCTCTCTACCTAACTCGTAGTCTCGCCTCTCTCTCCTCTCTCTCGCTCTCTCTCTCTCTCCTCATCTCGCTATATTCTCTCGCTCTCCCTCTCGCTCGGCAAAAAGTGTCTTATTGGCTTTTGTTGACCAACAGGAGGCACGCAAGGAGAAACCTGAATTTAGTAAGGTATATAGCTGATAATTATTTCAAAATAAGTAACATAACAAAGACAGCAACACAACACAGAAGAGGGATCCCAAACCGCCGAAGCAGAACTTAAAATGCACAAAACCTCAGAATTAGATGACATTGTGATTGTGAGGCACACAAAGGAATAATCTTGCACCAGGCAACGCAAAGCATTACCAATACAAGATGCAAGAGTCATGAAGGTTATCCTCTCTCTAATCGGCAGCCGGTAGTTGTCGAAGGAGTTACATGGTCAAAATTTCCGACACAGCAGACTGCTTTACCGCCCAGTTCTGCACACGGCTGCAAGAGTGCAGAATCTTTGAATGTTGCGAAACCATGCGAAGCACGTGCCATAGTCGACGCCTGATAAAATGATGCCATGAACAATCAAGGACGGTATCAAAGTCAAGAAATTGCGGATGCCTGGTTAATGTCTCAGATTAAAAGTTCAAGTTGCTACATAATGATGTAATATGGATGGACATTGTCAAACATAACCCCCCAAGTGCGAATACTGTCAGAAGGGTAAATTACTTTTTCAATCAATCAAGCAACCAAGCTTATTTATTCACGGAAAACAATCAACAAAGTGTTTTTTCACTGAGGCCGTGAGGCGGCAAAATATATACATATATAACCTTACATGGTTAAACCAAGGGACATGTAACTTGGCATGGGTAATTTGGGTAATGTACATGTACATATGTAAAACAGTATTGGTAAAATGTGAAAAAGTGAGATATAAGGAGCCATTAGGGCAATATTTTTAGTTTAGATTTAAAAAATGGTTTGACAGATGATCTCTGTATTCAATAAATCTATTTGTTCCCATTCAATTGACACCACGGTAAGAAATACTGCGTTTTGATAACAGTTCTGGGTTTAGGGAATGTGAAGATTGTATTTACTTCTGCGGAAAATTATAGTTGTATTAGTGAAGGAAAAAAGATCATTAAGACAGAATGGTGCCAGTTTTTTTTTTTATTAAGAACTTTAAGTTAAGATATTGCAGTTAAAAATGCATATTTGCAAGTGGAAGCCAATTAAGTTCATTAAGAACATCAGCACTGGGTGTGGATCCCATGTTGCACCACATAATGCGGAGCTGAGCACTAATTTGAATTGTTTGGAGACGATTTGCAATAGGGAGACCGCAATTTCCCCAAACTATGTTACAATAATTAAGATGGTGGGGGTAGCACAATAGCATTGTAAACGGTTTTAAGAATGTTACATGGCATATCGGTTTTACAGTCTTTAACATGTATTAATCCTTTCAGGCCTTCTTACGTATATGATCAATATTCTAATTCCAAGTTAGATTTATTCATTCTAGATGACACCAGATATTTACATTTGTTTACTTTGGTTAAATTAACATTATTTCTAGAAGCTTTAGGTAATTAATTGAATTTACTGTACTAAGTCTTGTTTAGAACCTATATGATCATAAATTCAGATTTATATTAAGAATATTTAGCCACATTTGTTTGAAGGGCGCCCCCAAGTTTTAAAAAATTGGAGATTTTTACACGGTTTGCATTGGTAAATTGGCTAGTAAACTATACTGGAATGGTTAAGCTCGAAACTGTCTATGTGTCACAAACGAAGGAATTTTTGTACTAGAATATTATTATCGGGGACCCCGATAAGAAATGCAAAACGGCTGCTGGAAACGGCCTCCAATGTGAAATAAATAGCCGGGAAATTAGCGCCATGTACGTTTTACGCTCATCATTAGGTTTGTTTTAAAAGTTCGGGTAAGTCAAGTTAGAGGTTATTTTTCGAGGTGGCACTATTTCATCAGTGAACGGACATAAACGTAGCATTCCAGCTCTGCCGGTCAAGTCCAAATCTGGGATCCCAATTATATTACAAAATCGACTTATTTTGTGATAATATGCATTTTTTAGCATTTCGTTCGCAGGTATAGTTTCCTAGACCAATTACCAAACGTAAACTGTGCAACAAAAATATTAAATTTGGAAAAATTTGGGGGCGCTCTCAAAAATGGTGCCAAGTTTAAACTAGTTTATTGGATTCTTTTAATCCGTTGTGAAGAGAATCCCAAAAAAAGTCCTTATTTATACATTCAATTCTGTCATCAAGAAGTTGATGCATAGTATTAAATGGTATCATCAACTACGTATTACCTTTGTCAGTGGGAAACAGCATTGGCAAATCATTAATTTAATTAAGAAACCAAGAGGCCCATCTATTGAACCTTGTGGCCTACCGCAGAAAGTTTTTTGAACATCGGAGATATTACATCAATACATGTGAATGAGTCCGATTACTAAGATAAGATTTAAACCAATTAATTTGTTTACATTACTAGCACCATTATTGAAGTTTATTTAAGAGAATTTATGATTTACAGTTGTGAAGTGAATTGAGTCTGCATTAACAAGACCGATAATTCTTACCCTCTATCAATTCATTATACCAATTTTCAGTAATCATTAATAGTGCAGTTGCGGTTGAAAGATGGACGAAGCCTGGACTGATTATTACTAATTAAATTAGGATCATTGGGGTATTTGTAGAATTGGTCAAAAACAGCCCATTCTCATAAACTTTAGAACATAACAGGAAGAAGTGAATGGCCTATAATTGCCTGGATCTGCATGGTTTCTCATGTCTTAAAAACTGAATTACACAGGCCCTTTTCCCAACTGCTGGAAAAGTGAAACTGGTGAAAAGAGTGATTAAACCAAATTATGTTACAATAGGAGTGATAACTGGTGCAGCTAGTTGTAAAGCGTTTCTGGAAGAATGTCGTCAATTCCTGTAGCCTATTATTCGTTAATGAAGATAAATATTTTAAAACACATAATCACAGGTAACATGTACAAAAATTCTTAAATGTTCTGATTAGTTAACTATCAAGCAGGGAGTAAACATAATTTACAAATATAAAGTGAAGGCATGTCAATTTTAGCTGTAGGTGAGGACCTACATGAACAAAATATTGAGTTTAGTGCATTGGCAATTTCCTTAGGATTATTTACGGTCCATCATCTGTTATTCCAGGACGTGATAATGAATGTTTAGTTGTGTTTAGAAGGATAATAACATTTCTAAGTTGCTACCAGTTTCTAATGTTATTTTTATTTTCAGCAATACCTTTATTTATAAAATCTTTTGTTACTTTTGCGAATTAAAGCATCCATGTATTCTGCGCACGGAATGCCTTCCACGAATAGGATCAGTAACGGAATTTAATAGCTGATTAATTTAAGTTGTCCCTAGGCACGATAAGTTAATAATATATTCATTTAACAACGGTGCTACTTTCTTCCGGAACACGCTTGCTTTTGTAGAGGAGATGTTATTGATAACATCCACAAAGTGTTTTTCAAATAATTGAACTGGCGGTGTTAACATCACCACTGAATTGAATATCATTCCAATTGCTTAGTTCTAAAGTCCTGAATAAAATGCCCCTTGCTCATCAAATTTTAGCATAGGAAACGAAAGATTTTATATTTAGATATTGCTATTAGTATATCAGTGCGGATGAATATACATTATTATTATTTTTGTTTTTACTCCAAAGTACATAAGTCAGAGAATGATCATAATGCATACATGAATAAACACCTGAATCGATAATTTTTGTTCTCTGAGTTATGAACAATTACATAAGGTAAATTAGTGTAGCACTTGATTCTGTTATTCTAGTGGTATTTTATTAATGATTAAGATGAAAGTTTTTAATATATAAATGAGTTTAAGAGTATAACAGTGTGGTGTTGAAGATGGTAGATCACAATTTAAATCACCTATCAACATGTAATCTTTATGCTCAAGTTCAATTTCATTCAGGGGGTTGAATAGGTCAATAGGGGCGTCATGGTGGCCGGTACATAAGCTTACAATTAAAATGGGTTTACCATTTGTGAGGAGTGATTTCACCGAACTAAGGATTTCAAGCCTGTCAGAGATTAAGGTCTGTTCTAAGTATGTAGAACAATTTACGATACATACAAAGCTACACCACCACGACGAAAACATCTTCATTGTAAGATGTGTGTGCACTATTTCTATCATGTCTATACAAAAATAGCACTAATCTGGGAATATCATTATCATCAATGTTATCATCCAGAAAGGTTTCATAAGCCCGACTATATTCAATTATGATTATTATTAGGATTGTGCTGGGAAAATTTTTGATTCAAATATGTGTTAGGACTACGTACATTCATTGTTGTGAAATTACAATTCCACTGTTCTTAAGTACATCAAACATTGTTCTCATCATGGTAAAGGATTAGTAGTATTAGAATGAACAATGTTATTGGTTAAGGTTTACTTTGACCAATTATCAAATCTGTTGATGGTTTTCTTACAACATTTATTTACACTATATACAAATCTTTGAGCTAACTAATTTTAGGGGGGTAACATACTATGTTTCATCCATTTGCCAACATAAGATACATGTATTGTGTTGTGCATGATAGGGTTTTTTGTTTTTTGTGATGGTTTGTTGTTTATGTGTTGGTGGGGGGTGTGATGTATTGTGAAAAGATGACTGTGAGATAGATTATTAGATTACACAGGTTTTTACCTCAGAACCTCTGTAGCTAAGATTGCAACGTTATCCCAGAATCAGTCCTTTGCTAGTTCAACCTGTGTGTGGTGAGAAAGTGGGGTACATGGTCAACAAATGATCCCCTTGCCTCTGTTGAAATTTCTATAGAGATTGCATTAGTTGGGCTGACACTCTATGGGCCTTATCATGCCCAAATCTGTAGACACCACTGATGTGATTTGCGCTTTAGAAATTGTTGACGCCGCCGCTCTATCAGTGATCGTGATTGCTGTTCACAGACATCTATAGAAGCATGGGCAGTGCTGTTGGTCCATGCTTGCAAAATGACACCACTTTGGTTGGTATGGTTGCTATGCTGTCTTTCCTCGAGCCTTTGGAGTCAGCATCTTGCTCCTCCTTTGGCATATACTTTGGGTTGTCTCTTGACCTCTGTAAAACCTGGCTGGGTCAATTTTTTACATATGGAGTTTGAGAAAATGATGATATCTGCATTTTGGTTTTGGCCTTGATGTGGGGGTGGTGGTTGCCTTTGCATTGGTGGTGGTTGTGTGTGTTTCTCTTTTCTTTCACTAACCAGGAGAGTATAACACGAGGTATGTTGCACTAAGATGTGTTGGAGCAGCTATTACAATTCTGTTTTCTCCTCATTTAACTTCAGCATAGTTTGTTCATCCAGCTTTTGAGTATGAGGATGCATGTGTTTAGACGTGAAAGTGCAATGTTATGGATTATGAGTCCTCAGTTCAAAAAGGGAAACATACGTTGGATGTCGTCGGCTAAAGGCATATTGCACACTATGGCGCCTGATTATTGACCATTATGACGGACTATAAGATGAAGGCTGTGGGTCCACGATGGACACTGGGGGATTTCCATAGTCAAAGAATGTGAACGTCTGTGAGACAGGTCCGTTAATGCAAATACGAGTTGTTTGTGGTATGATTTTGTACCATTGAGTGCATAGTCCTGTGATGCCAAAGTTTTTTGGGAAAAGGGCATTCAAGAAAGATGGAATGGTGACAGTATCGAAGGCTGACTCAAATAGAGAAGGAAGAAGAATCAGAATACACTTCTCCGTTGAGAAATAATCTGCATTATGTCAACCTTGACTTTTAGCAGTATACTGATTCAGTACACTCTAAATTTCAGGGATTTAAAGTTTAATCCTTAAGATTGTGGTTAGTGACCAACCAACGTTAGGATGTAAAATTAATCTCTATTGCATTAACATTAAATCCATTAGATTTGAATTCAAATCTAATATGATTGAATCTAAGGCAAATGTGATTTAATTTTGATTGGTCACTAACTACAATTTATTTTTAAATCCCTGAAATTCAGAGTGTACTATGAGAATTCCTCTACCGAGGACTAGGAGTCAGACCAATGTCAGAAGCAGATGGTCAGAAGTAAAAAAATAACATGCCCTAAAAACACCCCAAATTTCAGGTCTTTAATAAACACTTATGCAAATTATTTATACATATTTAAAAAGTATTGTTTATTAGCTTTTGCAAAACAGCAAACCCAATTGAATTTGGGTCCCAAATTACTGAGTTGTCCTTATTTAATGAAATCTGTGTTTTTACTTGTAACACCGGACAGGCTGTGAAACCAAAGCAAATGCAAGAAAAAACAAGGGAATATTCCTTGAAAACATGTTTCTTCCCCGAACAAATGAATAAACAATCAATACATGTCCAGTAAAATCTTTAACATCCAAGCTTCAAAGAAACAATAGCAACTTTAACATAATACATCATCAAAATACATGTTAATGTGTGCAAACAAGTCAAGTAAAAAACACAGATTTCATTTAATTAGGAACAACTCAGTCATTTGGGACACAAATTCAATGGGGTTTGCTGTTTTAAAGGGATAAGCATGACGTCATGTTGTTAAAACTTGATATGTTGGTACTTGATTTGAAGAAAGGACATATGTAGCTACACATTGATACCAAACAAGACGATGTTTGTCGTTTAATTACGAAAAAATCAGGGGGTAACCACCCCCCTTGGTCGTGAACGTAGTACAAAAACCCTTGGTTGGACGAGGGTTAAGAGGGGGTCTACGTTTTTTGCCGTGACCTTCGACTGCATTTTTTTACTTTCCCAATATAATTCCATTTGCATGTCTTATATCATTTGTGCCTATTTAAAAGTTGTGAACAATTGGAATTATTTTGATCTTGTTGCCATGGTTACTGAACAGGGCCTCTGATTGGCTAAACACGGAGCAAACGTAACTGCTTAACGGAAACTTGCATTTACACCATGCTTGGGAAGAAGGTACACGAGTACAGTGCGCAGAAAACCATGGATCTGGATTTTTGATATGGTCGCCATGGCAACCAGGAGCTGCCCAATTAGGAAACTTTATGCCATAATTCAAAATTGGAGCCCTAAGGGAGTGTTCATTATTTACGCCGGGGGGGGGGGGTGATGGAGGATTTCCGTCTTTTTTAACGCTATTTTTTTCAAGTCCCCCCCCCATCTCAAGTTTTTGAAATGCCTGTTCCCCCCCTGACTAGAAGAAAAAAATTCAAGTCCCCCCTCGAATATGTTCAATTATACCATTCATAAATTGGTCAATATCCCAGACATCAACTTTTAAGGGCAGCGAGAGTGATTGCTCCCATACAGCTCTCCTTAGTGCCTTGAAGGCGAATGATTAACTCATCTTGGAAGATAATTCCAATGTACATGGCAGTGGTAACTTGGTTCTTATTGCTCCCTGAATAGTCAGAGCTTTTTGGCGAGAATTATACTTTTTAAAAGACAATTATCAACATACAATTAAATATTCTTTGATGACTCTTTTACTAGAATTCTTGTACTGCAAGAAATGTAGACATCCAATGATAGAATTACTTGTGGGCTTAAAAGTGTTAGAAGGTCCTATCCTTGCAGATCTGCATTTTTTAGTCCAATGATCCTAACAACACTCGTCACTGTTAGCAAATTGGTACACAAAAGGGGAGGGTCCTGCATGTTTTTGTCCGGTGCTCTACAGTTCTACCAGTAGCCTAGCGATTGGAATGAAAATACATTTCACGTCTCACAGAGATATCTGTGAACATTTTAAAACATTATAAGTTCCTTATAAAATTTTTCACAGAATGATGGCGTAGGTAGTAGATGTGGTGTCCAGGAAAAGATGTAAGTGGATGCCTGAGCGCGTAGAATGAGCATACTGTGTGGGGTACAAGGGCCCCACTTTAGGGCCCCCGGGAGCTGTCGGGTTTTAGCAGTTTGAGTGCCTTCATGAGCTCCTCAGGTATCTCATTATCTTGAAGAGATGATTATTTTTTAACATATATTGCTTTACTTAGGCCAAAAATTTCTGTTAGTGACTGAGCACTGTCCGAGCCTGTCAATGTACCAGTGGTCTTTGACTTTGTGAGTCGCGTAAACATGGTTGTGGTCAAGTATATTGTGACATGCTTTCTCAAGTATGAAGATCAATACAACAACAATGGAAGGTTGGTATAAGATGTTAAAGTGGTGCCCCATAGCGCGTAGCGCGATCAATAATGGGCGGTGTACAGGTCCCCTTTTGGGCCCTGACGGAGTCCAGGGGGCAGGGCCCCCGACGCTCTTGGGGTTTTTAGCTGTTGAGTGCCTTCATAGAGCTCTCAGTTATCTCAACATCTTGAAGCAGATGAAACTATTTATAACTTTAATATTTTTCTTTAGCTTGGCCAAACTGAGCACTGTGGGGGCACTGTCACTGTATCAGTTTCTTTGACGTTGTGAGTCCGCGTTTAACTAGGTGGTTTTGTTGGTAAAGGAATATTGTGGCCTTCCTTTCTCAAGTAATGAAGATCAATACAATAAGACACCTGAAAAGTTGTAATACTGGAAATGGCCTAATTTTAAAAGATGCTATATGAAGATGATCATAATCATACAATTTTTTTATTAAGAAATAATTTTGGTTGTACGTATTTGTAAATCTGCAAACCTTTGATTGATTCTCAAGGAATGACTTTTTAACATTGTTACGATATTTTGATATAAGAGCCCAAAATAATTTATTTTATAATTCTTCATCATATGCCACCTTCTCATATCACCTTTATATTAATGCTCCGCATTTTTACTTTTTTCTCTGACCTATGGGTGGCATGGATCCCAGCATTGATCAAGGGCCTAAAATATTGATAAAAGTGATGCTGTTCGACATCACACTGCATAGCAAAGGCGAAATGTGATACATGTCTTTGTTTTTTTTGTACAAAACGAAATGCGAGTGCATCATACATCCTTTTATTATTATTATCACAAATGAGACCTTAATTTTCAAATTCAAAATGAAGGGCACGTGTGGTCTATTGTGGTATTGATCGCTCGCCCGGCCTCCAAGTTTGTTGATTCGAGTCCCACTCCCTAGGAGTTTCCAATATCCTCATTCCACAATGACACTTTCAGCGGGTATGTACTTGTAATACTGACTAACGGACCTTGTGTGATCTGGGTATATTATCATACCAAAAACCAGGGGTGTATATATTCTAAATACACTGGCGAATGGCAGGTACTGAACTTTGCCATGAGAATTGAGAATTTTCTATGCTCATATTGACTCTGCGGCCAACTTGTTGTCCCTTGAGTAATAGTCGGTGCTCGACCCTATGACGTGCGCAAGCTCCACACACAAAGTTTTTTGATGGTTTCTAGGCAACATTGAACTGCTTATGCCAAACTGGATGGTGCCACTTTGGCATCCTTGAGGGCATTTGTGAGATAGGGAAGGGTAATTTTCACAGGGGTAAAATTGTAAATGTTTCATGTGGATTTTAAATATGTATAGAAGTGTTTACTTGTCCTAGGCTTTAAAAAAGGTATATTTTGTATACCTGCAACCTTTTGTTGTTTACACTACAGACCAAATTTGTTCAAGGCATCATGGGATTAAATATTTACAACGATCCGATTTGTTTTTCAAATTGGTTTCAAATTGTTCGTATGGGATGTTAAAAACAGAAAATAAACATTTACCTCATGTCAATCATTGCTAAGGCATCTAACAGAGACTACATTAATTACCCCCATAGACCCTGTTGACCTTCTCCATTATTTCCCCCTTATTTATCCCACAAATGTCCACAAAGTGTGTAACCTATATTTGACATTACTATCAACCAGAATTACGAATTTTGAGCCCATTTGAAAAGAGATCTGTGCATTCTAAATTGTTTTTACCCCCCAGGATGACCTTTGAACGCATTTTAGACTTGATGTGTTAAAAGTAATTCCTAGATATAGCAAACTATACCTTTTTTTTAATCCATAGGCCCAGATGAACATGTCTATACACCTTTTAACCCATTATGAACAAAGCATTTACAATTTACCCTGTTGGGAATTTACCCCTACCCTCTTCCAAAATGCCTCAGGATGCCAACGTGGCAAAATCTCCAGATTTAGATTCAGTAGGTCATCTTGCCTAGAAACCATCAAAATATTTTGTGTGACTCTTTGCGCAGGTCACATGCAAGGTTTCTTTTAGGGCCGAGCACCAGACTATAAGGCGCTTTACCTAATGACTCTCTACGTGCTGGAGGAGTGCGAACCCCCCACAGCAAAAATAATATGGAGGAATCTGGCCGCAAACGCTCAGGAAAGAACGATGGCACTTCCGCGCACGAGCTTGCTCGGCAAACCAGTTTACTTTTTTACTTAAATAAAAAATCCCACTTGTGCATTGATATCAAAATGAGTTCATGTTTACCATTCATTTATACTGTGAATGTTAATACATGACCATTCAAGTTGGGGCAACAATGGGGACAGCTTATATATTTAAAAATCACACACTTATGAAGGTTTCTGTCATACATGATGCATTTCTTTTTTATATGAAAGCTACATGTAGGGTGAAACCCGTGGGTTATGCCGGTCGTTGAATGCATTAACATGTTACTGACTAATAAAAAAAGATTGTATAAATTCATGTTTACAATCAGGGGCTTGTTGATATTTTGTAGACAGGCATAGGCCTATTTAAAACTATACGGATCTACACCATCCAGGATGAAATTAAATTTTGAAATTATACACTTGTGTCTCTGTCACAAAAAAAAAAATCGTGTCCCCCCTTCAATGTTAAAAAAAAATTGCATGTCCCACCCCACTGATTTTCCTCCATCCCCCCTGGAGAAATAATGAACACTCCCTAATCAAAATTCCAGCTCCAGGGTTCACAGCCCTTTGGATGTCAAATTCATGTTGATACGACCTTCGTTTTTGAGTTCGTCAGTTCCCCGTTTCTAAAAATCCTGATTTTCACCATTTGAGATAGTGAGCAAAAACGTAATCGAAAAAAATAAAATTTGTCAAAATAAAAACTATTAATTTGCCCCCCAAAACTTAGAAAAATGAGTTCATTATTTATTGTAAAATATAACTTATTTCATTTTGTGTGCATTTTGGTGGTTGAAAATAGGGGATGATCTAATCGGTTAAATTAATTTTTGAAAATAATCGTCTAATATACTGGGTGAGTGATTTAATAAAGCTATACATAAGAAATCTTGTCGAGCTGAACCAGTTTCGAGTTGGTTTGATGCATAATGAATTTATTAATGTTTTAATAAATTAATTTTGAAAAAAGCTTGTAATAGTGATCATAATAAAAATAAATTATATTTGTTAAAAATTCACAGGTGAGCAACTTTACAAATGTTATGATAAAACAATGCACTCGAAAGTGTGTTGTGAGAGAAGTGCTTGCTTATTAATCGAGCATGTAAATTTTGAACGGCATGTCTTATTTACCTCAAACCCAAAAAGCAAATAAAGTGAGGTGACACTTTCCGATCATGCTATAATCTCAATTAAGCTAGTAGACTATTTTTTTCAATTTGAACACATAGACCACCTTAAATAAAATTATATAAGGCAACCGTCTTGCCCTTAAATTATAATAAAAAAAAAAGAGTGTGAATATTATTGTGCGTGTATAATTATTATTTTTTTAAAAATTAAGTAAATTACATTTCGATAAATAATATTAAACAGTTATTAAGTAAAATTTTGCCAATGTATATGCGGTGCTATGCACATAAGAGATTGTTATGTAGTTTTTTCTGTGTATGAGCCTGATATCAGAAGTGAGAAATGAGCTGAGAAAAAAACTGGTCAAGAACAAAATACATTATATTCAAACAGAGAATAATGTGTAGGTGTTAATGATTCAGTAAATGCTACAGCTAATATTGCTGAACGAGTTCTACTAGGCTAAATGCATCACTTCAAGTGTTTAGAATACTCTATCCTTTAGAATCTCAAATAAAAGGTATTTCTTAACATCCACAAAACGAAACCCCTACAGGAGATTAGAATCCGGATTAGAACTGTTAGAGGATGCCAATTTCAACTGAAAAAAATCTTTCCTCTTCATTGTCTATAAAGGAGAGCGTAAAATAAAAGGAATGTTTGATAACATTATTTAGAATTAGCAGACGTCTAAAAAATTAGATTTTCCTCCCATCACCCTGCTCTAGTTCGGGTGGGGGGGTAAATCGGGTAAGAAATCATAAATTTTGACTTCTCAATTTGACATGTTTGACTCAAAAAAGACTTCAACTTAAAAAAAACTATCGCACCCACATTTATTGTGGTGTGGAGAGCATTGTCTGACCATATTCGAGGTCACCTACGTAGGAAAGGTCTTTTGTATTCAGGACCAGCATGGTTTTCCAGGTATGGAGAGCACTGTGTGAAGCAATGAATTGCGGGTGGAATAGGATTGTTGAATCTTGATCGTCTTGCGATTTCGTCGTACATCTCCAACCCCACGCGTTGATTCTAATCAGGGCCGTAGCTAGATATGTGTCAGGGGGTGTGTAAACTGAAGAAATGTATGCCGCAGTTAAGAGTCCTGGAAGCGTAGTGACGAATAAAAAAAATTAATCGCGTTAGATCAAACGCAAGTTTTTTTTCCCACGGTATGATGGTCAGTGTGTAGCCTACAAGTGTCAGGCTCCCATATTAAAGAGGAACACGATAGACAAAAATCGGCATTATTAAAAGCAACTTTTAAATCAGTGCTATGATATAAAATGTAGATGCATTTGTGCACTAAGGGCTAGTATTGTGTTTGTTTGAAGGGCTATTTTGAACCTTTGACGTCCACGAGACGTCGACAAGTTAATTATCTAGGCAGTGTTCGTCACAAATCAAAACCAATACCCGTTTATTGTGTTCAAAATACACAGCTCTCAGAAGCCTCCAGCCTACGTCTCCTGGGTTCAGGTATATCTTATTCTAAGAAAGTGTTTTGTCGGGAACAAAACCCCACTCCTGCAACTTTGTATCGTTAATGATTATCATTTTTTATTTTGTCACCAGTTGCGGTTTGTGTACTTCAAAAATCACATTAATAATTTGGAACTTATCCAGAGGCGTAAGTACGTACGTGCCACAAGATATTTTGGTGATCAAAAGAGGGGGGACCAATCTCCAGGGATCGTTTAATTCAGCTCAAACCCATGGATTTGTCAGACCGAAAAAATATTTGTCAATTTGTTTTGTCTTGAAATGTATTTTAAATTCCGTTGTTTTTTGTTTTGACACTGGACACTGTCAAGTTGTCACTCGACAACCTTGTTTTAAGTGATGGATCATAAAAAACTGCCAGCTATAGCGTCTCCTATCATGCAAATTTCCCGCGCCTTTGGGATTGCACATCCAATTCTGATCATGTAAACTTCTTTTAACCAACATGACTTCTTTCAAGTTTTACACCTTAAAAATCAGCTGAGTTTCAAAGTGCATTGAAGAGCTGGAGCTGGACACCTAAATTTTATTGTATGCATTTGCATTATATTCAATGTAATATATGAAAACTGTGCAATTTTCTCGGTGGGTTGGAGGGGGTTCGCAAACCCTTTTTTTTGGGGGCGCTAGTGATTTGATTCGTTGCTCCTACTTCCTCTGGTAGCCCACGGGTCCAAGATTTGTATGGTTATTCTTCTCATGCAGCAGAGTATTGTAAATAAGATAAATATAGTAATAAACCCTCGAAAGCTTGACAAACAATTGAAATGTGTGACTGTGTTATCAAGCAATTGTTTTCTCTTTGCAAACCATATGGATTTTGGAGGAATCTGGTTGATTTTTGACACTGGAATTTTAATTGTATTGTACTTGTGAGTTGATTTTACAGGGGATTTTAATTTACTCAATAGTTTCTTGATCATTGCAACATTTACATAGAAAATTTGCGTTAGCCGACGTCGTCTGCTCTGATCAAGCAATGCTATTTGCGCCCTCTAGCGGATTCACAGTTCAATCAGTGGTTCAATCGATCAAGAAGTTGGCCGAGAAGCAGGGCAGACGTAGTGGGTCAGGAAACTTTCTTCAAAGGATTGAATCAGGTATTGTTTCTTGGAAACAATGGACGGTCTCGTCAGATTGTGAGAGAGGTATCAAACCATACATCAACAGGGTACAAACTTCGTGTCGTAAACTCAACATATGGAATGCCGGAATGCCTGAGGCTGAAGTGTCACTGACTGTCAGTGTACGCTTATTACTACCTTCGGAATGTCATCGGAAAGTGTTGCACTGTGCAGAAGTATATCGCAAAAGTCAAATGATATGGAAAATGATTGATAAATAATGTATAAGATGGTACTGACATCTGCAATTTGGTGTACAAATTTTGTAGGGCAAGAAGGGCATCTGATTATAAAACTCGAATCAGTATTTTACTCCAAGTTAAAGTGCAAAATTAAGTTTAGGGAATTTTGGGTAGGGACCCAGCGCAACAAACACTTTTGACTTGGTCTCATTCCATGCCAAAACACCAAGGTGTGGAACCCACCCTCTCGATTTTGTTGAAATTGCAGTCAAAGGTACCACGTATGGGGTTACAGAGGAGGGCAAAAGGAAAAATTCAAATTCCATTCCGTTTTGACGTTATGGGCTCTCCAACGTTTACGACTCGGACTATAAAATGTGATTCAGTATTAAAAAAAACTTTATTAATGCTATTTATTATATCAGTCGTTGCCACTTGTTGCATAATAACAAAGCAAGTAGAATTTCTTTGTATCCCCCTAGTAAAAATAAGGACCCTCAATAGTTGCCATGGCTGCGAAATGGACTAAAATGGACCACACATAGAGGGCGCTTATTTGACGCGTACACCTGATATGAAGTTCAGCATTGAACAAATATTAGTATACACTTTAACAATCCTTGTGATACAAGTTTTGTTTGTATTTTTGATGTCTTCATGTGAAAAACAGAGGAAGCAAGTTTGGCCTATTTTGGTTTAAAAGTTCGAAGTCAGAAACCTTACCAGAAAAAAAGTGCAAAAATTGGGACTTAAGTAATAGGAAAAATTTTGAAGTGGTCACCTAATGTCATGTAGGAATTGTTTGGGAACATGTCAGGGTTGATACTGATCACATCTAACGTGGTCTGTAGTGATGAATTAAAAAAATCCCCAAATAACTTAAGTCAAAAATTTTGCAATTTTTAATAGTGTAGGTTTCTGAATTCAGCAACTTTTAAACCAAATTTTGCTTATATGTACCACATTTTTTTTCACTGAAGACTTCAAAAATACACAACAAATCTTCTATCAAGTGTTGTTATAGTGTATGCTAATAATTTTTTCAATGCAGACTCATATCAGGTGTACGCATCAAATAAGTGCCCCTCTATGTTTTGTCCCATTTTAGTCCATTTCGCACCTTGGCAACTATTTGAGGGCCTATTTTTTACCTCGGGAGATGCAATCAAATCTACTTTGGCCACTGTGTTGCAATATCAATACCAAAGCAACTATATATAACTAGCATTAATAAAAGTTTTTTTAATACTGAATCACAATTTTATAGTCCGGGTCGTAAAACTTTGAGATCCCATAACTTAAAAACGGAATGGAATTTGCATTTTTCCTTTTGACCCCTCTGTACCCCATAAAAATGTACCTTTGGACGCATTTCAACAAAACTGAAGGGTGGGTTCCACACCTTGGTGTTTTGGTCATGGAATGACCCTTTAGAAATTTGGTTAGGGCCTAATTAAGGGGGATGGCCCGATGTAAGGATATGACGTTTTCTTCTTGATAGATTGGCCTCACCTCAAAAACCCCATTTTAAAGTTTCGCGCCGATATCTCAAATCCGTTTTATGTTGAGAGCTAAAACCTGATTTGTAAGCCCCATAGAGTACTGTGTAAAATTAATATTGGGTCGCGCCAAGGTACATTTTCGCTCATACCTTTCCAAACCAACATACTGTGCCCTAAGATTTCACAGGTAATGAGAAAATAGTAGCTTTCTTTCTTCTGACAGCCAAAATGTGACCACTTCCGGTAGAATCTGGTGCTTCTGGTGACATGCTATTAGCGATCCGGGCCATGGACTCTTTATGAAGTGTGCCACTAATTATGACGTCACTGACCGTGATCGGTGACCGTTCGGTGACAGAAGTTTTGCAGATAACTCTCATGCCATAGAAGTTTTTTATGCATGAATCCACAGGTCAATTTTTACCCATCGCGCGTTCGTTTAACGATAAATTGCCATCGTGATACCGATTAGTACTGATCCTCGCAAAAACAAACCAAACGGCCACTCCGTTGCATTTTTTGTGAAATATCTATGCTTTCCTCCCCATATTAATATTAATTTTAATAGGAATTTTGACATCTTAAAAACCTATGGGGATCTCTTTCTAATTAACTTTTCGAATTGGTACGAATGACAACTAATTAGATCGGTACACAAGCACTGTACTACGGATAGCATCATTGCATTTCATGTCGGTTTTTGGTTTTGAGTGCGGATGCAATATTCACCTGTGTTTTTCCGAGGAAAATTTCAGAATGTATTTTTTTCTCCGTCGTAAAAACGCCGCCACGTACCATCATGGCGCAGTAGCATTTTTTGAATGAAATGTTAAAAATACTGTTTGAATATTTAATTTTTCATATATTGGTTACAAGAAATAAAAATGTACTCATAGTTTCCCTAATTATTTGTTATGGGTGTTTTTCACGGTAGTATAGACCTTGTAATTTGTAGGAATTACTTTGAAAAGCGTATATATTTGGCATGTGGCATGCCCTAAATAATCCCCATCGAGAGTCCTCAGAACTACATTCGCATCGTGACCGCCATAACCTGGGTTAGTTCTGCTGAGCATAACCTTTTGTCTTTCATTTCATTTTTTAACATTCTGGGACAGTACGTATTATCAGTAACGTAAAGGTTATGCCGCTCTACATTGACTGGTAGAACAATAAGCAATATGCCAAATTTAAAGTATCTGACATCGATCAAGATTTTTAAAAGTACCTTAAAAGGATCATACAAATACAGAACAAGAATCCACAGGTGTTTGTGACCAAAAAATGACCACATGCGACATTTGACCCGCCAAACTCCAAAATGGAACCACTCACTCATGGACAGTTTTAGGGAGTAAATAATTCTGCGTTGAAAATTCAACCAATTAGTACTTTTTCCGCCGTTTGGATGTATATGAAAACAATGTTGTGGTTTTCATTTTCTGTGGGATTGCAGATCCTGTTTGAGGTTAAGTTTGAAAAATCGTGACGATTTTTTGTAAGATGACTTTAATTGCCATTTGATCTGATGTGTTGATACCAAGCCTGTAAAGCGGCATAACCTGTTACTTAGCTGATATACGATAATGTCCAAATGTTAAAAGATGAATGAAGACAAAAGGTTATGCCTCAGCAGAAACTAAACCATGGGTGGCCCCTGGGATTGTGGCCAGCTTGCGGCCGTCACACTGATAAAAACATGGTGGAACAAGGCCAAGTGGCTGAATTGACTGGGGACAAACACGCTACAATACGATTATTATTCCTAACGTACCTCATCGTTAAGGTTGATTACAGCTCCCTATCAGCAGGTGCCACCTCCTTCATGATGCATCCCTTAATGCCAAAAGAAGAAATAGGTGATTTTTAATTCGACGAGTGTCATTTTCTGCCATGGTTAAAAAAACAAAAAATGGCGGCCCAAACCAGGTGGTCGGACTGTCACGACTAAAGCATGTTTAATACAGTGACGTTCAGTGACGTGTTTTTATTCGCACTTCAAAGGGCAATTAGACAGTGATTATGTGTAAATAATGAAACTTCGCCTTTGGCGAGGGATTCATTTCTGATCCGTGACCTCCTTCGCCAACCAAAAATAACAGCGCGCCTTAGATCAAATAACTCTGAAGGAATGGTTTCCAGAAGTTTATGCCATTTTTCAACTGCCAACTAATTTAAACGGAACGATTAATGGGACAAAAGGCATAGTTAGAAGTTACTCTCACCCTGCATGCCCGTTTGAAATGTAAAGTGTCTTTATAT
>JAMKCH010027363.1:0-26363 GCA_023653785.1 Ophioderma brevispina | reverse complement strand
TTTTCATACAGAAGAACCTACTTTTTTCCTCATTTACCCTCTGTGAAATCTAGGGCACAGGATGATCTGGTTTTGGAAGAGTTATGGTGAAAATGTCCCCTATTTTGGTCGACCAATATAATTTTACACCCAGTACTCTATGGGGCTACAAAAATAACGGTTTTAGCTCTCCAATCAAAACGGATTGAAATATCGGGCGCAAACTTTACAGATGGAGCTTTTGGGTGAAAAGGGGGCAATCTATCAGAGATGGGAAGTTTTCATATACTTAAATCTTGCCATCCTCCTTTAAAATCTGGCATAGGCATATAACTGCATTCACATACTGGCGTAATCACTCCAATTTTGAATGTTTTAAATTCGACAATATCTGCCTAGTCAAATTTGCCAAAATTTAATTAAACTACAGCAATTTTTGCTTCACACTACATATGTTTGGAGCAGGTATCATCAGTGTTCTGGTTTAATGGTCATATTATATTACTAATCTATTCCTGTAAATAAATCACAAAAAAACAATCAGCTTTAGAGTGTGTTTTGCCAGACATATGTGGTACCAAAATTGAACCCCTCCAATTAGAGGAATGACCTCAATAAAACGTTGAAGATTATTTGACACTGGCAAGGTCAATCTTCACTGCAGTTTTTTTCCAATACAAGCTGCGAGTACAGCTGTTTATTTTATGCACCCTTTCAGCTTCATATATCGGGAATTACAACACAGATGAAACAAAAAAACAAAGCAGTTCTTGGATCTACATACATTGATGACCTTTTTACAATATAACCCAAGGGTTTCTCTTGTGTTGTTTTGTTTTAATCATTTTTCTTTGAATATATATTAAGTTCAAAATCCAATATTCTAATGAAAATACATCGGAACAACATTTATAATGATTCAATGCTACTTGGTGGTCCTAACCAATTTTTTCAATCTGGAAGTATTTGTGCCAAATTGGGCAAAACAATAACTTATTGAGAGCCAAATTAATTGGCAAATTGAAGGAATTTCACATTTCACATTCAATGAAAATTAGCATTTAAGAAGTTCTGTTTCAGTTAAATATAAATACAGATTATACAGTTTTGAAAATAACTTTTTTTGACCAAACAACTACCGATAAAAATTTATATGGGCTCCTATAGAGTCTTCTCAAGTCTGAAACTTACCAATGCAATAATGCCATCTGACTGCACATACAGTAACTGACTGATTTGACTGACTGCTGCAAAAGTTTGTTCACATCACATCCATCAACTGGCATTACAATCCATCCCATTACAATTCATCGCATTACAATTCAATGCATAATGGCTGTTTGTAAAATGAAATCACTTGGAAAATTTGCCCATGTAAAACACGCTTTTTTCAAAACACAGTTTCCTTTGTTATTGAGAAAGATGTAATTCAATGCCCTGACATGAACACAATTAGTATAAGCAGAAATCAGTTTCTTGCTTCAGGCAAATAACTGTTATTATACACTAAAATATCTGCACAGGTTTTTCCTCTATCTGTATTTCATCACATTACATCTTTTGTTATGTTATGTACATAAATGTCAAGTTAGCCTTGCATTATTTTTTTCAAATTTGGAGTTTTCCATATATACAAACAAACAAAAGCATGTGTCGTGTGTTTGTTATCAAGACTATGACCAATAAATATAGACACTATTAGTGATGTGCTAAGTCAGAAAATAAAAAAATCACCAAAATCAGATTTTTGCATGTTTGAAACACAGTACATGTATCCAAATACACCACTACTACAAGTGTTAAGACGGAAAGCAACCTAATATGGGCAGAATTGGATATTTTAGTCATTACTTAGTGCAACACGTAATTGAATGGCGATTCATATCTTGGAAAACTGCTGTTTTCTGGGGTAGCCTTTCTGTCAATTTATCAGTTGCAAAAATAACTTATGAGAATTCTACAGATGTATCCTTCACTTCAAAGGTAATTCCTGCAATTTGAATAGCGTTGATTCTTTCTTTTTGGGTGAATCACTGATAGTGTCTTTAACACTTGGTGATTCTTGAGAAAATTTCTAATTTTTTCAATATTTTAAGGGGATGACTCAATTTAAGTATATAGTTTTCATCTTGATGGAATGGCCTTCACCCCAAAACCCTGTCTGTAAAGTTTCGCACCGATAATTCAACCCTTAGGCTTTTTGTGATGTGAGAGCTAAAAATAGAATTTTAGTTGTACTCCTCATAGAATACTGTGTAAAATTAATATTGGTCGACCAAATTTTTACTCATAATATCCAAACCAAACATCCTTTACCCTAAGATTTCACAGGGTAAATGAGAAAATAGTAGCTTTCTTCAGACATCAAAATTTTGATCACTTCCAGTTATATTTGGGCTTCTGGAGATGAGGCTTTTAGCAATCGGACCATGGCCCTTTAACTATGATGGTTAGTGATATTGCAATCTTGAAATGCATTGCAGATGCATATCACCCATTTGTGGGGGTTTCCGTGGCGACACACTGCAAGATGAATCACCAATTATTGATTTCAAACATTTGTATTCTCGTATTGAACAAAGGTACCTGAAACAACAATTTTTCCATACACGGAAGTGAACAGCACAGCACACAAGAGAATCATTACATTTAAATGCCAAGGCTATTTTTATTTAGGAAATATATTCTGATAATGAATTATTCAAAATTTGTTAATCATGAAAGATCTGAACCAATAACTCCCTACCCACAAGCTTAGAGGTAAGCAAATCAAATCTCAGTATCTACCTGTTATAGGGCTTTTGAAAATGAGCAAGTGTCTATTATAATTAAAATTATAATAGACACTGGCTAATTTTCAACAAAATATCACATTCCTTCAATTTACTCACAAATTGACTATAACTAGAAGAACAAAAAGTGCATTTTTACACAATAAAATGATGTTTCGAAGTACACAGAAGTCATATTCAGATGCCAAAGACATCCCAAGTTTTAGGCCTTTATTGTAAATACAATACATTATAATTTTCTTCACTTCCAATCGGGAACACCGTATGAAAGTGATATGAGCTGGTGTTTTCAAAGCTAGGGGCATACGGTGATAGAGAATCGAGCCAAAATGGGTTCTTGGGTAGGCAACCAAATTGACCATAAATAAGGGTGATTTGTTTTGGTGGAAATTTGCTAAGTCTTTGGGTGAAAATTTGCCAACATTTTCTAAAAAGTAGAGGTCTTTGGGTGAAAGAGGTCTTTGGGTGAAAGATTTAAAAATTGTCGAAAAATGGGAGTCTTTGGATGGCGATGGTAAAATACAGGGCCATTGGGTGACAATGATGCTGGGTGTTAACAGCCTAACATACGCACGCATCATCCTATGGGAACTCCCCCCCCCCTCCACTTTAACCCCTTAGACATGTTTAAGGAAGTAGCGAAGAACTATGGGTGCTGGTCCTCTATGCGCCCTTTGAGATGGCCCAGTGGCGTAGGCAGCGGTTCTGAGGGGGGAAGCGCAATCCATTCAAGGGGAAAGTCAGTCCGATCAGAGGAAAATTTGTCCCGATTGAAGGTTAGCATCCCAAAACGACTGATTTTTCATGATTTCCCAACCTCAACTTACTCCTAAGAGCCTCTTAGGAAGTAAGTTGAGGTAAACACTGAGTAGCCCACTATGAGGGATCTTTGGGAGTGCATGCAAGTTCCTTGGCTTGCACATTTGCAGTAAATGTTCACCTGGCTTCATGTTAAGATAGGGGGCCTAAATCTTGACTGGTCTTGACTTAACACATTTGAGGCATATAAAGACAAATAAAGGAGAAGGCTAAAATTTATTGTAATGTCTCTGAATTAGTTCTGCGTTATGTGAAGAGTGATCAACCCGTTTAGTGACCGCTCCGATTCAAATCAGCTAGCGGTTGCCCGCGCTTCTCACGGGCAACCGCTACTTTTCTTCACTAAAAGTGTTAAAAAATTCAATAAACATCATGGCATCTTACTCATTGATTCAATAAACACAAAGGTGACAGATCGGTCAAACAGCATACAAACAAAGGAATTCAACCTTATGTGACTTTTCATGTGGTTAACATTGTGAACCTAGGTTTTCTGAATGAAACCCCTGGAGCGGTTTTATAACAAAATCATTCCATTTACATATAAAGGTGTTGATTTGGACTGAATCATTTCAGGTGATGGTTGGTGAGAGTTAACACATGTAAAAGCATTGCAACCATTCAAAAGTATGGGTTTGAGCAATTTTGAGGGCACAATCTTTTTGAAATGTGTCAATGTCTCTTTAAAGGCACTATCTGTGATTTGATATATCAGAAAATTTAAAAATCATCAAAAGTCAGATTTTTGCATGTCTGTAACAAGTATAAGTATCCTAACATACCCTACAAGTACGTTTTATTATAACACATAATTGAATGGAGATTCATATCTTTGATCACTGTCGTTTTCTTCCTTTTTGTCAATTTTTCCATTGGGAAAAATAACTTCTGAGAATTCCACAGAGTTATCTTTCACTTTTAAAGGCTGACTCAGATTTTGAGATATATTTTTTGTGTGTATTAATTGAAAATAGTCAACTTAGAACTAAAGATAGTCACCTAAAATGATCAATTCCAAAATTTGAGAGGAATCAGATTTTTCATTTTGATGAAATAACAATTTTTGTATAGTATAACAATACCATAGGATACTGTGTATAACAAAAATTCCAGATCCGGAATTTTATAACAAAGATGTGGTTTTTCTACACGAAGGACTTCGATTTGAGCTTAGCTATTTCACACAGTATATGGTCAAGCATGATATATGCATATGTATATGCAAAAAAAATCTCTTAGTCAGCCTTTAAGCTGTTCCTGCAAATTTCAAATGTTTTGCCTCTTGCATAGTAATCTCTCAGCTGATGATAGTGTCTTTAACTTAAGTATCTCCCTGAGGTAACATCATGAGAATGGGAAAGGCAAACGTGCATTATGCCCCATTAACTTCTCCACAGGCATGGAATGGTCAATGGTCCAGACCATATCCCAATTGGGATTTTGGAATTTGACAACAATTTAGGATTCACATCGGTAAATAACATGAGAAACAGAGGTAAGTCCTGCCCCCGCTGCAAATGATTTTGTGGACCAGTTTCTAAATGTTCCCTAAATACTGAGGGAGATGGCGAGATCTAGCTGGGTTGAAAATCATGGTTGCTATCAATGCAAAGTAAAAAATCTATAGGAATATCAAAAAACATTGGCAATGATACTTTTATTTTGATTTGACATTTTAACCGTATTCTTACAGCTGACTGAAAAAGTGACCTGACCTCCGGGTCGAAGGTGCATGCTAGTCTTCACGGTCCAGTGCTTGAAAAATTTGGGGATAACTACCCTAAGGACATCACCGGATAAGGAATGAAGGACGCCCTCTATAGTTTTCATGAGAACGGGTGAACTTGAAACGCTCCGCATTATAAAGCCACGTGCTGAAAGTTTACCTTTTGCTGGTTTTCCAAAAATTCCACTTCACATAAATTCCCAAAAAGTCGCGTTTATGTAAAATTATAATACAGGCTTCAACGGGTAATTGAAATGTCCAAATATGAACCCTTTCCCCCCTAAGAACCACAATGCTGCTTTGCAAGAATGTGCGCTGTATTATTTAGCAACATATATGTGAGTGGCATTCTGGTTCTTGGGGTGGAAAGACCTTATTTTTGCATTTTTGTTTTCTGGGGGGTCTGAACACTAAATGGAATTGCCAAAAACAACAACAATCTCTTACATACATACCTTCCCACATACACTTTGAGGTAAGGCATGCGAATCTACCAAGGGCTCAGTTCAGTAGCCTTGGAAGGGCACATGTTAACACCAGCTGACCATGCATGTTCTGGGTATCATAAATCATACTAAAACACAGGGTCTGTATTTCATCAATATAATGGTGAATGAGAGCTAGCTATTGCGCCATGGGATGTGAGATAGTGAGTTAACTTACTCTTGATATAAATAGCACGTTCATGGGCCATGCTTTGGCCATTGTATTGTATTCCAGAGTCTGCTCGATGTGAAGACGGTTATATAATCCTAATCTTAGCAGCATAAGCCGATAGGTATTTTGGTATTGTTATAAATGGCTGCCTTATGTAGCCTCTTTGTACCTAATGAAGGACTAAAGGCATTACTTACAAGCTCCGTAACAAAGAGCAGCTATGCAACATTTTCCTGTTTCTTCACTTAAGTAATAAATGGTCATAGAAATGGATGCATGCTCCAAGCTTTGCTTTTTCCAGAGCATATACCCCTGAAGTTTATCAGATTTTTCTCATTTTTTCGATATAAGTGTATTTGGAGGATAAAAAACACCTTGCGTACATGGTTAAGTAGTAATAAAACACCAACACCAAAATTGATGGTGAAATATAACTATGATGATTATAGAGGGCCTCCTTCTCTCCTTATCCGGCGATGTCCTTTCATGACTGATCGTTATTATCGCTCCCATTTTGTACAGGAACGAATAGGATTTGTATTTACCAGTGTGAAACCTCAAGTCCAAAAGCACCCAATTGGGTTCCACTTCCCACAATGCATTCCACCAGCGTACCTAGCGAGGGTGCAGAGGCAACGTGAGCACCCAGGGGTTTTACAACAAATTCGATAAAATCAGCCTGTTTTTACTTGTCAGTCTAAGAGGTCCCCCTGTACCCCGAGGCTTCCTGGCCTGGGTTCACCCTGCATTCTGACTTTAAATATCAGTTAGACTCATGTTGCAGCTGGTATACATGTAAATGAATAGAGATTTCAATTTTTCAAACTTCATATTTGCTGCAGCTTTTTTAAAAAAAATATGCCAAAGCCAATAAATTCAACTTAATTTTCAAAACAGATTTTCTTTTAAAAATTAAGAGTACTGCAGTGTTTGAATACCTTGTAACTACTGGGTGCAATGGCCATAATTAGATCTCTCTATTTTTACAGATGAATTCTGATTTAAGTTGATGAAAAGTTTTATGTATTCTATGGTGTTTTACCAAAATATTCTAAATATTTGCTCAGCATTATTTTAAGGGTGCCCCCAACATTCATTACATAGTGTTGCAAAATAGATAATTCTCCTAAATTTAATTATGACATATTATATTTTCCTATAATCTTGAAATGTTTTTGTTTATTTTTAGATTCGTACGTAATTTTAGTATCCAAAAGAGAAACTTAAAAAACAACATCAAGCCTCAATAGTCCCTGTAGCCCGAACTTTCAAGTTGCAAAAAAAAATGGGAGACTGATTGCCTGAGGATGCCCCGCAGCAGGTTTATGGACTAGACTTGAATTGAGTCTGATTGAAGAAAGGATTACAGAGAGATTCACATTTGCAAAAAAAATCATTTCTGAAACAACTCCTAAGAAGACAATTGCCTGGTATAAACTTAAAATGCATTCACTTTGAATGTAAAATTAACTTCCTGCTCACACAGGATTTCACAGATGCTATCTCAAGAACCACTGCCTGAAACGGTTTGACTTGTTTGAATACATTTTGCATGTTATTCTTAAATATGATAATGCACAAAATTAGATTTTATTGGACCTTTTGTAAAACAAAAAAAATGGGTGGGCTTGTCATTTGTTCCAGCCTTGTGCATCGAAAGGAGTAATTCCAAAAATTCAACGCACTTTTATTAAGGTATCACTATAATTCTAACTGGCATTATGCAGGCATATGGCCGCAAATAGAATTACATGAAAATAGATGTATTATATTTTTCTAATAATTCTATTATGCATTAAAGGTGCCACAAGAATGTTTTTTTTCAAATATTGAAATTTTGGTATTTAAAATTGAAACTGATGTAAAGCTTTCCATCAAAACTACCCCTCAGATTCAGCTGAGAATATTTCTTTTGTTTTCTTTTCGTCTTTTAGCTATTCAAAGGTCCTATCTCACGCGGGGTTCCCCTCAAAGAGCAAGGTCTGGATGCGCCTGTGTCAAGTGTCCTTAAAATCAATAACAAGCCATTATATTGCCTCCACCTATTATCAGTTTTTCATCACACATTACCAATACCAATACACTTATTAACCTCAATAGAAGGTAAAAGTTTGTTACTTCAATTAATGGGCAGAGGTATGTGTCACTTACATAAGTGCTATGGTTGCCCAATAGAAACTGTGCTTGAACTTGAAAGGTTTTTGTTTTCACTGTTTACATCTTGAAGGTTGCCCTTCCATTAAATCAGCAGCACTGCACATTTTCCACAAAAAATATGAATTTCTTTAATTGGCTCTCAAATAATAGTCTTGGCCATTGGAGAACAGAGATATTTTTACACATAAAATAACTACCCCAAACCGATAGGGACATTGATATTTGGATAAAGACATCCAGGTAATTTGTGGCCAACTTTTAAGTTTTCCATACCTTTTAGTACAACAAATGTGTAGATTTACATGAATATTTTGACTCGTAACTCACTGAATATTAAACCACAAGTTATAGACGCGGTCCCAACAGTGTCAGTAGCGTGGTACATTCATACATCTGTGCGTGGTTTCTTGTGTTCAACGCCATTATCCTTCGTCTGCTTGCAATTTAGCCGTCGCCCGGCGACGTTAATACAACTCGCTGTTACCCATAAGGAAGCTGTGTTGGTCTTAATCATTTCGGGTGAGGTGAGGGCTTTTGTATATAAAGCTTACAACCATGCAAATATCGATTTTTTGAAAAATCTGGAGGGCTCACTATTTTCAATGTGCCATTGTCTCCGTAAAGACACTTATCACGCAGTGTATCCACTCCAACAGCGTCAAAATTTTTTAAAAAATTGCATGAATAGCTTAAAAGTGATTAACAGTCGTTAGAATCTCATAAGTTAATTTTTTCAAGCACAAAAATTGATAGAAAGGAAAGCTCAGTCAAATTCCAGAACTTGTACAATTGGATCCAGAGCAAAAAAAACATCAATAAAATTAAAACTGACCATAGCAGTATTAACCTTATAACTTAGAAACCGAGAATAGGGGTGTGGGTATTTTCAAAAAGTATTAATGATTTCAGCCTATCGAGTCCTGCATCACTAAATGTTGGTTTTAAATCATGATAAACGCTTAGTTTCTTAAAGATCGAACAGAGAATGCACCCAAAGACCACCCTATCTGAAACCTACTATACTAATACTAAAGTAATAGACAAAGCGGTTCTCGAACCACAAGTCTCCGCCTGCATTCCGTATAGCTGTAGACAAGAGCAGCACACCAGATGTCCACTGTACACACCCTTCCACACACCCACAACAAACCCCCCCCCTGCCCAACCCCCCACCACCCCCCCGCTCCCAACACACCCACCTGCCTCCTGTAACTCAGCAATACATTGCATATCCATGTACTGTTCAGCTAAACAGCAATTACGCATATTTCATTAGTTCAATTGCCACTCAAAAAATGCCCGCTTTATTGGCCCACATGCACTTTGACCGACTATGATCACACAAAGATGGAATGCAGGACTATCCTTGCATGTAGTGAGTCAACTTTTGCCTATCCGATGTACCGTTTCAGCGTTTACCTCAATTATGCATATTTAATTAGCTCCTTTACATACCTAAGAGCCGCATATATGCATCTTACTTTCAATGGCCACCAATATGCACACCATAATAGGCTCTCATGCAGGTGAAGAATTATTTGTATCCGAGTAAGTTTCAAATTATAGCAATTTACGCTGATTTTTGCATATTAATATTAGCTCATTTGGCATACTTAATGCCCTAAATAGGCCCCCAATCTAATCAGGTCGCGACTCTAATCAGCCCGCTTTCTTCCACTAAGTTACATCAATTTAGGCCTTACGGAACTCTAAGCTACTTGTACCATCTTTTTTTCTTAAAATGATGGCAAATGAGACACTTAATTAGCATCTTTTACGCCCAAAATGCCACCTTTGATCTCAATTATGATTCACACAAAGAGGCATGGCATAGTATCCTTTCATGTACGAAGACTTTTGCACATCCTATGTACTGTTTCAGAGATACAGTAATTAATGCATATTTAATTAGCTCATTTGCATACCTAAGCCCATATATCACCACTTTCAAATTGCAAAGATGCGCACCATGATAGGCTTTCATGCAGTAAGGAATTTTGTGTATCCGATTGTACCGTTTAAAATTTATAGCAATTACAGCGGATTTCTTGCATATTCAATTAGCTTATTTTGCATACTTTAACTTTCGAACTCATACGAACCAGAAATCTAATCCGTTCAAGAATTCTCCAGCCCCGCTCCCTGCCACCCCCAAGTTACATCAGTATACACCTTACGAACTCCTGAAAACTTGTACACAAGCCTTGCGGGAATATTATTTGTAAATTATGCAAAGTTAGATACTGTAATACATATTTAACCCCAAAATCTAATCAGGTCGGGAACTCCTGGACCCTCATTCTTTCCACCAAGTTACACACCAGCGTAGCCCTTACATAACTCCAGATAATCGTACACAAGCCCTTGAACACGGACGGCGGGCAGACAGACCGCATGACAGACCAGACGAAATTGATTACTATTTAGTCTCTGGCGCCCAAGTTAGGCGAGACAAAAGTGAATGGGCCCTTTAAATTCAGAATTAAAGCGGCACTTGGCACATTTTACAAAATAAGAATGGCTTCAATTTGCTCGCAAATGATGAGTCTAGGCCATGGAAGAACAGATGTTTTACACACACTGTTTACCCACCGGGTGCTGATTTGGGCCTTAAAGGTGGCAACGCGAGAGTTCAAATAAACGGGTGCCCAAAAAATTGAAATTCTGATTTTGGCACTGGTGTAAGACTTTTATATCAAAAATATCCCCAAAATCTGTATGATAAGCTGAGAACTGTTTCGTTTGTACAAAAACTCTTGGCGAAATTTCTAAATTTCGTATAGGAGCAATACGAAATTCATCGTAACGTTTTTCTTCTTGAAATATAACCCCCCATAATTACAAAAATCCACCTTCTTTTTCATTTTAAAGTTATTTCTGAACAATAAAGTAGGGAATCTTATTGAGGGCAAGCTCATATCACAAAAAATCTGGAGGACTTGAAATCTCTTTTGGCATTAATCATTTCAGGTGATGACTAATGTCGTAAAGCTAATACCTGTAAAATATCAATTTTGAAATCTTGAGGGTGCACATGCATTTTTTTTTAAATTGGCTAGTGTCTCTCATTTAAAACACATCTATAAGCAATATAGTGCTAAATATAAAATCCAAGTCTAATAAACATCTTTTTTTATTCTTTAACAATTAAGTTCTTTTATCCATTCTCTGGGGTTCCACTTATCATGGTATTATCAAAGAACTTATTTGAACATCTGATTCCTGCCAATTTCACATTACATTGTTTTGACTGGACGGTCCATCATAGGCTAGTAATCATCATCTTAAAAGGCGACTCAGAGATTTTTGAAATAATTTATTTGTAGTAATTTTTTTATAAAAAAAGTCTCGAGAACTAAAGATATCACCTAAATGCATCCCAGTTAGAGATGACTTCAGATTTTCCTTTTCATGCAGTAATCTTTAATGGTATTACGTGCCATAGGATCACCGAAAAATTCCGGATCCGGAATTTTACATAGCACAGTTGTTATTATTCTATATGATGGACTTCGATTGGTTTAGTTCTTCACTCATGATGGCACATGCATTATGTATATGCAAAAAAAAAAACACAATTTGTTTGAAATTGATTTGCGCCCTCATTGGGACATCTGAGTCACCTTTTAATTGTTATATCGAGGGAACTGTTAACATTTCCATGGCACAGCCATTCCAGGTAACCACTTTACCCACTTGTCTTCAAGTTGGTTGCTGATTCCAATCTGCTGCATCAGCCACAAGCAATGGTGGGAAAGTTTGTTGACCAACGTCTGCCCTTGCCACTCTAAATACAGCTTGTTATGTCTGGGAAATGAATCCATGAGGCTGTAGACAATCGCAATGCATGAGGATTTCCCACAATTGCAATGGGGCTACAGGGGACGTATAATCAAGCCCACAATAAGGGAATTCAATAAATTTGTGTACCGTAAAATATTTAGCTAATATCCATCCTGATCCATTGATACCGGTACCACCCTTGACATGAAACAATTTTTGATAAATTATCCTTCTGCTCAGATATCTGTGTTGAAATCAAATTTACTCAACAGCTTGTTAACTTTTTATTTTTAGATTTTTCCCCTCAAGTTACTATAGTTATGCTTAAAGTAATAGTCAGGGTTTTTTTTTTTTAGGCAATTTCTTTCATCAAGAACAAAGTCGTGAACTGCATATTTGTCATGTCATTTTGCAGTAAATCAAAAGCCATTTTTAGTGTTTAAATTTCTATTTGTTTTCATTGGTTTTAATTGTCTCCTTTCTTTTATACAAATGTTTTTACTCTAGATTTGTGTGCTTTCGCTAGTACTTAACAAATCATGGCAAGCCAAATTATCTAGACCTTTCAAAAGCATTTCTTTTTTAAAGAGTGCCCCCCTATTTTCAAAATTTGAGATTTTGCATGTGTGGTATTGTCTAGTAAACTATACCTGTGATGGTACAGCTCAGTCAGTATTAAGAATTGGAACCCACTACTTTAACAGCAGAGCTAGAAATGCCAAATTTTCTGGCCATCCATTAGATGAGATCTCATGCCACCTTCAGAATGTGACCCTTAAAACTTAACTTGCCGAACCAACAGAACAACTAATGGAGGAGCATAGACCAACATATGGCCCAATTTCCTAGCTATTTCATATTGGAAGGACGTAAGTCCTTCTTTTGCAATTTAGCCCGTTCAAGGCTTCAAGTTTTACCAGAGGCATAGTTTACTATTCCATTACGAATGCAATCTGTGCAAAAATCTCAACTATTTTGGAAAATTGCAGGCATTCTTGAAAAGAATCGTCTGTTATTATCCAATAGAAAATAAATATCAGATTTTGGTATAGCTTGTATTTTTCCCAGAGCAAACAGAAGAGGTTATGATTCGAAAAAATCACCACTGGCTAACTCTGAATGTTTTGCTTTAATTAACCCTAGCACAGCTAATCTCACAAAACTCACTGTGTTAATTTGAGAACATTGCCTAGTCCAGGATGTAGCGATAACATCATCAAACCAAGACTCATAATGGCCAACGACATCGCTGGCCGGCGGCCAGCGACACCGCCGTATCGTGCTATCCCGGGTCATGGGGCTGGGCCCAAAGGGCCCTGGGTTCGAATCCCACCGAATTGCGACTTTTCTTGAGTCCCCTCTTCCCTCACTCCTTCAGTTCCTCCCCGGAGAACAGAACCGAGTCAAGGATAGGGTTTGCCAAGTGAGGCAATTTGTCTCAGAACGTAGGCTACCCACAGCACCTTATGGTATCTATGTCCACTACCAGAGATTTTAGTTGGGAAAGTGGTCAGCCTAGTGTTATGGTCTTGCCTGTGGTGCAATTATCAACATTCCCGGTCGAAGCGCCGGTGCGGACCCTTGCTGAGATTTCTGGGTACTCATTCTGGATTTGAGCTTGCCAGCTATTGATAAGACAGCTAGAATACCGCTCTCCTCCACTGTTCACTTGGAATTGGGAATGATCTTTGGAGGGGACGTGTAAGCTGTTGGTCCCATGTACAGAGAGCACCACCTGTACTGTTCAATCGCGGAGTGTGAATAACGATAGGGTGAGAAACACCCTAACAGGTTTCCCATTCCCAATCCACCCCAGCATCAAAGCATGGCCCATGTTAAGAGCGTCCATATCAATGATACACGCGGCCCCGGATCAGCCTACTTAGCTCATAAAATCTTGGACACCATACCATTCTAAAGGACTATGGTTATATGTAAAGGAATTGGAAGGGGTTCCAGGGTAATCTAGAAGTGATTTTTGGATGAGGATTTTCATTGTACCTGCCTGCTCATAAAGTGTGTCTGCAATTAACGTAGGGTGAAATACATAGCTGGATTGATCACTAAACAGTTTATCAATCCAACTTTATTCCAGCAATGGACTCAGTTTTTTTAGAGTGGGCATCATACCAGGGACCAGTGGGTCACACGTTTTTAAGATGCCCCACCTGACAAATCAGTTTGTAAACTAAGTTATTTCTAATAAAGAATGGTTATGATCACCACCGATTTCTGAATGTCGCAGTGGGAGTGGCCTACCCAATTGCCTCTCTCTCCCCCCCCCCCTCCGCAGGAGAAAAAAGAACAAGATTTTTTGGCAAAAAATGAGTCCATTTGGGGCCAAAATCATTACATTTGGCAAAAAATCACAATTTTGAGCCAAATTGGTTCGATCTTTCCAAACTTTTGATATCCCCCCCCGAATGTCACTTGTTCTCCCCCCCAAAAAAAAATCACTTTTTCCCCCCCCCCCCCCAGAAAATTGAGTTTGGTGCCGCCACTATGAAATGTCCCTTAAATACACCTAAGAAGAAAACGTGTACATACACATAAACACTATTGTTTGGTCTATGGCATTGAAGGTGCATATAATTTGGGCCGAGTTGCATTTGATGGTACTCGTTTGTGCTATGAGCAACTTTGGTATTATATCAGATCGTATGTCATTGGTCATGTGAGGCAGATATCCAAAAATATGACATTACAGAAAAATGTGTTTAGAGAAAATCCTGTCAGAGATTAGGTAGATTCTCAATGCGTAGGGCACAATTAAATGGTCCATTATTATGTAAAAAATCAACCCTGGTAAAGGTAAATTCAAAGGGATGAGGCTATAGTTCATAAAATTCCCCTTTAAAATTGAGAGTTCACTTTGATACATGATAAGTCACTGCATGCAAAAAGTGAGGGGTCTGAAGTTCTCCCTGTTTTGTTTTTTGGCACAATGGTTTCACTTTAAAGAAACACTGTAATGTTTGAGAAGTGTGCCCCAAACCATATTTCATTGTTGTAATGCTTTGTTTTTTTTCATTCCTTAGCCCTCACCTGATAAATCAGCAACTCTAAAGAGAATGATTCTGTAATGGCCCTACAAGTGGTAGGTTTATCCAGTCACACCTTAGTGCACCGTCTCGGCCTTACCAACTGTTGAAAGGGTGGGGCGATTTTTTTATGGGACTTTTTTCTCCATCCCCCCCTCCCCCCCCCCCCCAGGCGAATTTTGCAAAAGACCGTGACCTTTTTACCAAAATTCTTAACCCGGGGGGGGGAAACATAAAAACCCTTAATTTCTTGCTCACACACTCACAACTCTAATTTTTTGGGTCTTTTTGGGGTTTTAAGGGCTTTTTGGAATTTAGGAGGCAGTCCTGCCACCCACCCCCAAGCCCAAGTCTAAAATTATTTGGATTTTTTTTCGGCATCATAATATGACAATCCTTTTTTTGTATAAAATATGTTTTGGTTCTCCTAGATCTATCGACTTGCAGGGTTTTTTTTTTTAGGAAATTTACTTTCATAAGAACAAAGTCGTAGAACTAGCATATTTGTATGTCATTTTGCAGAAAAAGCATTTGGTTTAAATTCTTTGTTTTCCATTGGTGTTTAATGTCTCCTTTTGTTATACACAGTGTTTACTCTATTAGATTTGTGTGCTTTCGCTAGTAAGTTAACAAAATCATGGCAAGCAAAATTATCTAGACCTTTCAAAAGCAATTTTTTTTTAAAGAGTGCCCCCTATTTTCAAAAATTTGAGATTTGCACAGGTGTTGGTAATTGTCTAGTAAAATTATACCTGTGAATGGTCAGCTCAGCAGTATTAGGATTGGAATACCAAATAATTTAAAAGCAGAGTAGAAATGCCAAATTTTATGCATCCATGTATGAGATATTCATGCCACCTAACGATTTTTAGTGACCTTTAAATGACTTGCCCGGAAACAACCCAGAAACAACAATTGGCATGGGCGTAGAAACATAGGGCCACGATTGTCCAGTATTTCATATTCGGAAGACGTAAGTCCTTCTTTTGCAATTTAGACGAGTTCAAGGTTAAAGCTTTACCAGAGCATAGTTTACTAGCCAATTACGAATGCAATCTGTGCAAAACATCTAACAATTGTTGGAAATTGCAGCATCTGAAAGAATCTGCTGTTATTATCAAAGAATAAAATATCCGATTTTGTTAGCTTGTTATTTTCCAGAGCCAAAAAGAAGAGGTTCTGATCGATCACCAACTGGCTAACTCTAATGTGCTTAATAACCCTAGCACGCTAAATCTCCCAAAACTACTGTGTTAATGAGAAAAATTGCACTAAAGCCAGAAGTAGCGATGTGACATCATCAAACCAAGGGATACCATGCTACGACAATGTCGCTGACCCGGCCAGCGACACCGCCGTAGCGTGCTATCCCGGGTCATGGGGCTGGGGCCCAAACGGCCTGGGTTAGAATCCCCCCGGAATTTGCGACTTTTCTTGTTTTCCCCTCTTCACCTCACTCCTTCAGTTCCTACGGGAGGAACTAGAAACCGACCGTCAGGATTAGGGTTATGCCAAGGAGGCAAGTTGTCTTAAGAAAGTACGGCTTACCCCACAGGACCTTATTGTATCTATGTCATACTACCAGAGATTTGAGTGGGAGAGCGTGGCCTCGTGGTTAGGGTGCTGCCTGTGGTTGCAAATTATCAAAAATTCCCAGGTTCGAAGCCGGTGCGGACACTTGCGACGATTTATCTGGGTTACTCAATTCTGGATTTGATTCTTGCCGCTATTGATTAAAGACAGCTAGAATACCGCTTCTCCACTGTTCACTTGGATTGGGGAAAGTAAATGATCTTTGGAGGGGAGTTAAGCTGTTGGTCCCAAGTACAGAGAGGCACATGCACAACTTACATGTGCATCGCAGGAAGTGTGGAATAAGAGTAGGGTGAAAACCCCTAACGGTTCCCAATCCACCCCAGCATCAAAGCAGGCAGTAAGAGCGTCCATCTCATGGATACACGCGGCCCCGGATCAGCCTACTTAGTTGAATAAAATACTGACACCACCATTTCTAAAGACTGTGGATTATTTGTAAAGAAGAAGTTGGAAGGGTTCCAGGGTATCTAGAAGGAATTTTGATGAGGATTTCATTGTACCTGCAGGCTCATAAAGTGTTGCAATAACTTCAGGTTTGTTGAAATACATAGTGATGATTCAAACTAAAAAGGTCAATCAACCTTTATAAGCATGACGTTTTAGTGGGAAATCATGCCAGGACCAGTGGGTCACAAGTTTTTTAAGATGCCCAACCCTGAAATCAGTTTGTAAACAAAGTTATTTCTAATAAAAGAATGGTTATGATCCCACCGAATTCGAATGTCCAGTGGGGTGGCCTCCCCAATTGCCTTCTATCCCCCCCCCCCCCGGCAGGAAGCAAAAAATTAAGACGATTTTGTGGCAAAAAATGAGCAATTCGGGGCCAAAAAAATCAGTCATTTGGGCAAAAAATCAACAAATTTGAGCCAAAATTGGTTAGATATTTCCAAAATTTGATATCCCCCCCCGAATGGTCACTTTTTCTCCCCCAAAAAAAAATCACTTGTCCCCCCCCCAAAGAAAAGAAGGTGGTGCCGCCACTATGAATGTAACTTGAACTACACCTAAACGAAAGAACGTTATACATACACAAAAAATATTGTTTGGTTATTTGCATGAAGGGATATAATTGGGGCGAGTTGATTTTGATGGTACGCTTTTGTGCTATGAGCAACGTTGTATTATGACAGATGTATGTCATTGGTCATTGTGAGGCAGATATCCAAAAATATGAAATTACAATAATGTGTTTAGAGAAAATCTGCAGAGATTAGGTAGATGCTCAATGCTTAGCCCAAATTAATGGTCCATTATGATGTGAAAAAAAATCAACCATGGTTAAACAGGTAAATCAAGGGCTGAGGCTATAGGTCATAAAATTACCTTTAAAATTGAGGAGTGCACTTGATACAATGTAAGTCACTTGCAATGCAAAAAAAAAGATAGATGATGGTCTGAAATGAAGTTGCTCCCTGTTTTGTTTTTGGCCAAAAATGGTTCACTTTAAAGAAACACAGAATTAATTTGAGAAGTGGCCCAAACAATATTCATGGTTGTAATGCTTTAATTCTCGCCCTCACCTGATAAATCAGCAACTCTAAAGAGAAGTTCTGTAATGGACCTACAAGGGGTAGGTTTATTCAGTACACCTTAGTGCACAGTCTCAGGCTCTTAACCAGAATTGTTGAACGGGTGGGGGCGATTTTTTTAAATGGGACTTGTATCCAATTCCCCCCCCCCCCCCCGGCGAATTTTGCACAAGACGTGGACCTTTTTACAAAATTTTAACCAGGGGGGGGGGGAGGAAACAGTTAAAACCTAATTTCTTTGTCACAAACTCACCAAAATCTACTTTTTGGGTCTTTTAGGGTTTTAGGGGCTTTTTTGGAATTTAGGGGGCATCTGCCACTCCACCCCCAAGCCCCAAGTCTTAAAATTATTTGGGAATTTTTCGGCATCATAATATGACATCCTGTTTGATAAAATATGTTTTTGGTTCTTCCTAGATCTTAGCAAAATTGAAGGAAAAACAAAAATTTTTTTGCTATTTTGTTGAAAATGAGCCAGTGTTCAGTCAAGCCAACTTGATGATTATAGTCAATTTACCTTCTTGTCTTCTCAGGCTAATCCACCAATGATTGATATACTAACATGGACAAAAAACATAAAATACAAAATTCCACAAACGATGCAAAATGTCCAAACATGCTGACTCGTTCAGTATACTTGAAAAATCGGAAGTCTTCTACTGGTCAGTGCTATTGTTGTTGTCGCCAATGGACCCCTAATGGGAAATACATGGTATGATCTGGAGTCATGTGACCTAGTATGCTCTGTCTTGCACTTATGATTGCTGATAATACCAGTAATAACATCAAGTTATCTGTGAAACTGTGAGGGCTCCCCAACCCACATTTTCATGGCTATATATTCTTGGGAAATCAGGATTTTTTATAGGGATCTGAAATCCCCTAAGTAACATTAACACAATCGTGCCTTACACAAAACATTATTGTATGTAGCCGTATACTCCAGCTAAAATTGCAAATGGCGGTAAAGGTGAATAGAGGTCAGGTTAGAGGCAGCCTGCCTGGGGGTCCAGTTTGAAAAACAAAATAGGTAAATACCGTCTGTGAACATCAGGGACAGCTGCATCTGTATGGGAACGACAAAATATTGTCACTGTGGCCTAAATGTGATTTGGATATGATGGGAAAACGCCAAAACAAAACAAGGTTTAATAGCTATTTATCGAATACAGGTAATTCTTACTATAAATAGAAATTCTGTAAACAAATAAATATAATACAAACAATCTTACTGATCAAGTGATTTAAAACCATTAGTGATAATCATTACCAACACACTCAAAGATCCGGAATAAGATACAAATTCACTAAGACCATTATGCTTAATTTCTAAATTATTATGGAAAAAGTTACTTGTTACCTTGCACATCTAAAGTCGTATCGTGGCTGGATAAAGACCACCCAATAAGCCTATTTTACAATGGCTCTGATACTTCCTTCCATGCATAATTCAATATTTTGCAATGGCCAGTGGCGTAACCAGCTTTTTTTTGGGGGTTGGGGGAAAAGGGAGCGCAGCATTTATCTTCAAGGGAGGGGGCAGCATGTATTAAGGTGCAATGAGAGATTTCACATATTCTTATCCCTAACAAAATCTAAAGTTCTGATTTGGCCTCTGGTGTAAAGCTGTTTCCTCAAAAATTACCCATCTGAAAGTATTAAGCTGAGGTCAAATTTCTTTGGTACATAAAAGTGTGCAATTTCTAATTCGATATAGGAGCAATACGAGAAATTCAGCCGATGTTTTAACATTGAAATATAAGCAAATCTTCTCTTTAAGACATTTTTTCAGGCATAATACAAGGTCAGAAATGTTATGAGTGTCCTTATCTATGTAAAATACTATTAATGAATCCCATATTTGGGTGCCTCAAAATCTCTTGTTGCACCTTAAAATAGGGCTGTTTTGCTTTCACTTCACTGTAAAATTGGTACTTGTGGCAGAAATCACTACATTTTTGTGGGGGTGGGGGAAAGGGGGGGGGGGGGGCTTCCCCTCCCCTTCCTGTTAGCCACTGCAAATTTTCCTTTTGGATAAATTTCGAGCTCTGACATATCATAACCTGGTTGGCATGGGTTATGTAAGCCGATTATGCATAATTCTGTCTTGGCTCTCTCCCTGCCGGGGTTTGGTAGGTCAATGTAAACACCTGGCGGTAGATTTAATTACATTCTACCTTCACATTCTGATACCTTCTGTTTAGAGTAAGAATGTGGCAGTCATCACTCGGGATAACAATATTGGCTCCAGCTACATTGGGCCACCCAGTTTCTGATTTGTTTGTTGTAATTTAGTCGGCATGTGCTCTTGCATCTTGCCATGGCCCGGGGGGGCCACTCATGTGTAAGTTTGTAAGCACGCGCGTGAATTGACTTTCAAAAATGACCCTAAGCTATGATTTTCAAAACTTCTTCAACCGACCCTAAACAAGTATTTTTACCCAACAAAGATACCCATAAAACGAGGGATTCGAGAAAAAATAAAATAAAAAAAATGTAAACCCCCAAACAAGGATTTAACCCAAGCAAAGATACCCTAAGCGAGGACACGGATGAAATATATACCCAAAACAGATTGGAACTGCTCAAAAACCCTAAATGCGGGAATTGATATGAAATATATCCCCTAAACTAAGGATTAAATTCAGCAATTCTATTTAATCAGTACTCACATATCAAAATACATAAGACAGCAAAGAGATATAAAAATAAACATTAACATACAAAAATTGATCAATTGCACGATTTACCAGATATACAAAACGGAATTTTGGGATATGAATTAAACATCAAAAGAGTACCAAGGAAGCCAAAAAGCCTCCAAAATGTGAAGCTTATTTCCATTGGGGTCCTTTCAGAAAAAGAGAGGAGGAAACCAAGCAGAACAGGCACAACAGATCCAATAAATATATAAATATAAAACCCAAACCCAAATAGGCACAAAATGCTAAAAACAAAAGACGAAAGAAAGAAGAGAAGAGAAAGAGAACTTGACATGCAACGGACCAGCGGAATCTTACTTGACTAAGGTGGACCGACATAGCGCTGATTTGGGTTCCAGGCAACGCTCAACAACCATTGATACACAGAAAACACCGGAGCCAAAAACAACGGGAACCATCCAACACACAGCTGTCAACCATCCAGAGTGTTCAAATTTCTTTTAAAAATAACCAAACAAAAACCTTTAAAAAACTAAAAATCTAAATTGAGGTCCAGGCAATGCTCATCAACATATTAATACACAAGAGACCGAAAACACCGAGCACCATCCAGAAATCGTCTGGGAAACCATCCAAGGTACTCACTTGTGTTTTAACAGTAGTATTGACAATTTGGGACCAAAATAGCCAAATCGAGTTAGGGCAATGCCTTAATACCACTGTAAAAGAAAGGAACCGAAACCCGGAAACCACTCAAAAACATTCTAGGCAACAATCCAAAGTGTTACTTTTTTGGTTTAAAAATCGCTTATTTTGATCGACATTTTGAACCAACATAGCTAATTGTTACTCAAGGCACATGCTCATCAACTATTGAAACCCAAAGAAGCCGAAAACACAGGGAAACATCAGCAGAAACCATCCAAAGTATTCAACTTTTGTTTCAATATATTTTGACCATTTATTGTGACCAAAATAGCCAATTACAAAATCATTGCTTAATTGAGTAGGATATTTTTGAAATGTGGATTTATAGTGAGCATCATTTGCTACTGATTATCATTGTTTTATTACATCTATGTTTTTATACAGATTTTTAATATTTATATGACCGCTGAATTTTAGTAACGCAAAGCCATAAACAAAATCCGAATCGGGAAAGTAACCATAAGAAAACGAGCTCAACCAAACCCCCACTCAAGTTGTGACACACGCCTTTCTTCTGCCGGGGCCGGGTTGCGCAAATGGAAAAGTGACTATGGCCGGGGTATATCCAGGGATATATCGGCAATAAATATGGCTTTATGATGAATCTTTTGATATCAGTTTAATACGGGGTATTCCGGGTATAAAATTGAACGCCGAACGGTGCAGATGCGTCTCGGCTCCGAACCCGTACAAGATGGTACAAAATACGGCTTACCAAAATGGTTTGTAATTGTAAAATCGCTGTATTATGCCAATACGTAATGAATATATCACCGCTAGTTGGATCATTTTCACAAGTACCCTAAACGAGGATCCTCATTAAAAAGCTTCAAGAAACACCCTTTCTTGTGCTAATCAGCTTTTTAGAGACCCTAAACGTGGATCCGCGCGGATCCGCGTTTTGCTTTTGAATCACCCTAAATCCGCGTTTTCTTTACGCGGGTGCTACAAGTAATTATTTGGAGTGGCCCCCCCGGGCGTGTATGACAACGCACAATTCGCAAACTCAATCCCATATTGCACTGCGATTGGAAAATTGCACCTTGAGGTATGCAATATCCCCTTGGTTAAATGTTCACAGTGATCCTTTCGGCAAAAACAATGTTAGCAGTATAGTACTACTTTTCAAGCTTAACATTATTTAAAAGTGCTTGTGATCCCGGCTTGTGGTATTCCCCAGAGGTAATTCCAACCACCTTAGTGCATCAATGTTTATTCCCCATTAGTACCAATTAGTTTGTTATGACCATACATTGCATTTGGGATTTGTATGACAAAAATGAAACCTTTGACAGAACTGCAATCAATTAAAGCTCCCAAAGAAACAGGCCTTTGTCCACATTCCCTTTCAACTCCTTAAAAACTGCAGCTCCCTTTACATGCTCTTCACCATCAAAAGTATGGCAATGTTAAGTGGGTCTGCTAGGCTGTAGTGGGGATGATCCCACAGCTCAGAAATGGGTTTAGAGCAATAGCCTATTGTTTTTTTATAAGTTGTGCGTACATCTTCTCTATCTGTTATTTCAATGTTAATTTCAAACTATATGAGTATGACAAACACAACAGACATTATTTTTAGATATATCAGGGCAGGACCAGCTTAAGCACAGTCCTGTGAACTCGCCATATATCATCTCCTAAACAGAAGGTCCTAGAAGGTAGAATGTAGAAGGTAAATTACACTTACCGTAAACACTGTGTGGGTTTTTGTATGGTTTGTACCACTGATGTATAAGCAGGGCAGCCAATACAGTATCTATGCATGTCAATGGGATACAATTTTCTCAGCTGCAGACTCTTTCAATGACTACAAATTTAAAGGCCGACTCATAGATTTGATTTTTTTTGGGAGTGTATTAATTAAAAATTGTCGACTAGAACTAATTGATAATCACCTTAAAATGCTCAATTCCAAATTTAAAAAAAATACAGTCAGTAAACTTGCGTCATTCCCCCTGGCAAAAATGGCAGTCTGGAACATGACCTCAGATGACCTTTGACCTTGGTCCATGACCTTTGACATCATCCAACACCATGAAGGAACCCCTATTGCACCTTAACCTAGTCTTTGTCAAAGACGCGGTTAAAAGAAGAGCACGCGGCGAAGCGAGCGGCCGAGCGCGTCTCCATTTTCAACTGATATACTCCCACACAGCATGTTAAAGTGGAGTAGTAAATCAGTTTCCCCGGTTGGACACAGACTAACCTTAACCCCAAGTCTGTGTTAAATCGGACTAACTTTTCGAAGAAGACTCGAAAAACGAAAACCTTACCAAACACCTAACCAAAAATGGAACACGCACATAGACACACACCATCGCTAATATCCCCCTTGCTTTTCCCATCCAGGGGGATAATGAATTGGATTTTTCATTTTGGATGCCAGTAAAAACATTTCATACAATACTGTGTATAACAAAAATTCGGATCCAGAATTTTAAAACAAAGTTTTGATTTTCCATATGAATGATTTGACATTGATTGAACTTCAGTATTTTACCAGTGAGGGAGTATGTGGACAAGCATTAAATTGTATATTAAGTGACAGGAGGAGATTTTTTAGGATACAAATTTCTCTCAAATTTCACTGGATCGGTTGTAGACCACCTACTGAGAACGTTTCGAAGGTTTATTGGACAAACAGGTACAAAAGAAAACCGCAAACCTGTTTTGAACTTGCCTGCTATCGTAATCTTTCCCCATAGAAAACCATACTTTGACTTTCTGTCGTGCACGACAGAAACTACTAAATCATCATCTTATTACATAAAGACGGCGTATTCGGCTTATTCACTTCAGGTGTAATCTAATACAATTCCAAATATGTAAAAAACTGGGGTTCGAGAAAACAGCGCTTCTTTCTGGAAATCTCCTCATGTCTCTTTAAGCAAAAAATATGATTTGTCAGAAAACTGAGGGCACCATCCTCGGGAAATCTCAGAATCGGCCTTTTGAAATATAAATTGTGATTGGCTATACCAAACCCCTGCAACACCGTGTTTCAAAGATGTTCTCCACAATATTTAAAGGGGAAATAAACAGATGCATGAGTCACCAAACCAAGGGGAGAGTTGCAATGGGGTATCTTCCCCATCCCAAAAAGTTTTTTTTTTTTAAAGAAAAAAAGATTTAAAAAAATAAATTTTTAAAGTTTTTTGCGGAATGAAAGGTAGGTGTTCTGTGTAGCTTTTCCGTGCATGCTGTGTTGGCCACTCAATTCATGGCCCATTGTCTGAGAAATGTTTTGTGTTAGTCTGCTAGTTAGTAGAAATACCATTGTGTATGCAAGTTCGCTTTTTGAAAGACCTGGTGGGGTATATTGGGCTAGTAGTTTTGTCAGTATTGTTAAATTTCATCATGCAAAATATCAGAAAAAGAAGTGGACCTGGTACTGCCACTGATCACACATTTTGTGAAGGTGAATACAGGATATGATCTATTACTTTTCCTGACCTCATTTTGGGGAATGGGGAAAAAGAATTTTGAGTGGGGCCTCTACCCGGTAACCCCCCCCCCTTCCCTGCTGGATATGTCACTTCCCCCAACTTGTACCATTGTGATCCATGCAAAAGATTAAAATCGTAAAATTTCTAATTTAATAATTCAGCCTATGTTTTATATTGAAATTAAGAAAATCAATATTGCCTTTTGTTTTCACTTTCAAAGCATTTCTGTAGCCAAATACAGGTAAGAAATTAAGAAATCTCCCGGGGGGCCACTTGTATTCAAAGGTGGATATGATGCGTGAACATGGACTTTCAAAATGCACCCTAAACAAGTATTTTCACCGACTAAAAAACAAGCTAAAACATACCCTAAACAAGTATTTTTATCTGTTTATGATACCCTCAACGAGTACACAGTGCATTGAATCATAAATATACCCTTTATTATCCTGCTTTGCTTTACTTCCCAAGTTCCGATTACAATATTTTGGATGATTTTGACCCCTGCTTAATGAGATATAACATGACAATTTCAGGGTTAAGAAAAAAACATACCCTTTTTTCCATATTTTGCTGTTTTGACACCCTAAACGATGTACGCGCGTACATCGCTTGTTGGAAAAAAGACACCCTTTTTACGCGTTTTCTTGTTCACGCATCATATCCACCTTTGAATACAAGTGGCCCCCCGGGAGAAATCTATTGGGGTCTTCAAATCATGCATCATAACACAATGTTACTCATTGTAACAAGAACTCTCGTTGTCAAGTTTTAAACTCCCCACAATAAAAAAAAATTTAATTCTTCACATGAGTTAGGCTAAGGGGGAAATGCAATATTATTTATGTAAGCGTCCAGATTTTCGAGAAAAAAAAAAGAATGGACGTTGTAATTTTGATCCAAAAATAGGCGAAAATATCCATACTTCGGACCCCTGTAGGGTCAAAACCATTAAATCGGCACAAGTTGGAAAAAACCGTGTCGCATGAATTAAGTACACATTTTCACTAAAATTCATACCTTAAATCAAAATTTCTTTTCTTAAATGAAATATTTACATAAAAAAGTAAAAAGTATATGACATTTTTTGGATTCTTAAGTAATTGTATATTTCAAACTAAGAAAGTTGAATTACAGAGTTTGAGTCAAAACACCATGTCGCAAATAAAAGTAGTAAAATTTCATGTCATTGTTTCCTGTTCAGATGCAAATTAATTTGAAGCATATATTATCAATGAAGATTATAGTCCATAATATATTGGAAATATGCAAAAATTGAATATATTGATAAACTTTGGCCTCATAAAAATAATGATTTAGTGTGTCGCACCCCTAAGTGAAACCTACGTTACCACAAACAGTATCATGATGATTCCGCGTTGTTACAGATAAGAAAATTAGCTTAATTTACTTATATCTATTTCTTGTCGGTCGTCATACGACAGGCGAGGTATTACTGCAATCAGG
>JAMKCH010027362.1:0-29595 GCA_023653785.1 Ophioderma brevispina | reverse complement strand
TTCCGCGCCTGCCTAGGCCTTCGGGCGAGGGCTGGAGCCGCCAGACTCCAGCTCGTGCGGCAGTAGGGGACTGTCCTCGTGCCCGCTCGCCGTGCGGTAGAGAAAGGAGGAATCGCCTCTCAGGTGACGGGGTTAGGCAACTTGGCCAGGCGCCTTTTCGACCCGTCTTGAACCACGACAGAAGTCTAACGGGCACGCAAGTAGAAGGGCCGTATAGAAGCCCCCTAGGCGCAAATGAAAGTAAAGGCGGTGTAGGCCGTTCCGAGGTGGGTCCTCGTCCTTTGGCGAGGCGCACCACCGCCCCGTATCGTACGCTTGGCTGGTGTGGCGGAGGAAGAGCGTGTACGATAGGGACCCCGAAAGATGGTGAACTATGCCCGAGCCGCGATGAAGCAGAGGAAACTCTGGTGGAGGTCGCAGCATCGCTTCTGGACGGCAATCGACGCCCGACTGGGTATAGGGGCGAAAGACTACTCGAACCATCTAGTAGCTGGTTTCCCCTCAGAAAGTTTCCCTCAGGATAGCTGCCGCTCATTTGAACAATTTATCTGGGTAAAGCGGACTGTTAGAGGTCTGGGACGAAAACGACCTCAACTATTCTCACCCTTTAAATTGGTATGAAGTCCGACTCGCGGACTTGGAGCCGGAAAACAGATTGAATTGCGAGCAGCCCAGGGGCCACTCTGGTAAGCCGGATGGCGCTGGGGATGAAACCGTACGCCCGGTTGAGGAATCACTTCCCGCCCCCCCCTCGTCGCTCTCAGACCCCAGAAAGGTGTTGGTTGATTATGAGACCAGCCGGACGGTGGCCATGGAAGTCGGGATCCGCTAAGGAGTGGGTAACAACTCACCTGCCGAACCAACTAGACGAAAATGGATTGCGCTGAGAGTGACGGCATACGGCCGGCGGCGTGCAGGCAGTACGCCCCCGACGAGTAGGAGGACGCGGTGGGAGAAACGACAGCGACGGCGAGAGGCCGGCGCGGAGCCGCCACGGCGCAGATCTTGTGGTAGTAGCAATACTCAGTGGAGAGCTTAGGGGCCGTGTCGTGAAGAAGGGTTCCATGTGAACGCCGTTGCCCATGGGTCAGTCGATCCTAAGGCCTTGGGAAGTTCCGCTCTGAGCGGCGGCGCGCGCCCGCTTCGCGTGGGGTTTGCGCCCCATGGCCGAAAGGGAATCGGGTCAATATACCCGAACCTGAAGGCGGAAGCCCGCATTCAATTTGGTGGTCAGAGCTGCAAAGCTATGGAGCCCGGAGCCGCTGGCCGGAGCCCCGGGGAGAGTTGTCTTTTCTTTGTAAGGGGCGGTTTGCCTGAAACCGACTGGATCGGAGGTAGGGACCGCGCGCCCCGTAGAGCGCCGCGTCTGGAGCGGCGTCCGGGGTTGCACTGGCCGGTCCTTGAAAATCCGGGGGACGAGGTGGACTCTCCGGCCCTTTCCCCCCCTAGGGGTCGTACCCATAACGCAGCAGGTCTCCAAGGTGAACAGCCTGGTCAATAGAACAAGTAGGTAAGGGAAGGCAAGCCGGATCCGTAACTTCGGGAAAAGGATTGGCTCTGATGAGGGTCGGTCGGCCGGGGTGGAAGCAGGCCACGGAACCTCAGCGTGAAGGGGCGAGCCTGGTCGATGTTGGCGTGGCCTTCTGCGGACTGGCGAACCCGGGACTTGCATTGGGTCGGCTCGTGGACATCTGGATGACGCGGCAAAGCCTAGCCGGTGTCGCCTCGGCCGGCGCCAAAAAGCCGGCTCCAGAACTGGTACGGCCAGGGGATCCGACGTCTAATTAAAAAAGAGCATTGCGATGTCCGCAACCCGGGCAGTGACGCAATGTGTTCTGCCCAGTGTTGAATGTCAAAAGTGAAGAAATAAGAGCGCGGGTAACGGAGGAGAACTATGACTCTTTAAGGTAGCCAAATGACTCGTCATATAATAGTGACGCGGATGAATGGATTAACGAGATTCCCACTGTCACTATCTACTATCTAGCGAAACAACCGCCAAGGGAACGGGTTGGCACAATCAGCGGGAAAGAAGGACCCTGTTGAGCTTGGATCTAGTCTGGTCGTGTGAAGAGACATGAGGGGTGTAGAATAGGTAGGAGGCCTTGGCCGACGGTGAAATACAACTAATCTATGTTCTTTACTTAGTCGGTGAGACGTGGAAACGGGCCCCGCGGGGGCCCGGCTTCGGCGCTAAGCACCCGGCCTCGGGTTGGGTGCGACCCGCTCGACGACAGCGTCAGGCGGGGAGTTCGACTGGGGCGGTACATTGTCAAATGGTAAGCAGGTGTCCTAAGGCCCGCTCAGCGAGGACGGAAAACCTCGCGTAGAGCAGGAAGGGCAAATGCTGGCTTGATTGATTTTCCAGTTGAATAAAGACCGTGAAGCGTGGCAACGAGCTTTTGATTTAGGAGTTTGAAGCAAGAGGTGTCAGAAAAGGTACCACAGGGATAACTGGCGTGTGGCAGCCAAGCGTTCATAGCGATGTTGCTTTTGATCCTTCGTGCGGCTCTTCATATCATTGTGAAGCCAGAATTCACCGCGTTGGATTTGTTCAACCACTATAGGGACATGAGCTGGGTTTAGACCGTCGTGAGAGGTTAGTTTTACCCTACGGATAAGGTCGGCGTTACGGCAATTGCGCAGTACGAGAGGAACAGCAGATTCAGCGTTGGTACACGGGCTTGTTCGAGAGGACAGTGGTGCGAAGCTACATATGCGGGGATCTACGGCTGAAAGCTTAAGATGAATTTTAAACCTCCAGCATACCGGATGGTACGCGTCGCAACCACCGGCGTTCAGCCTAGCGAGGTAGGCACGGGGCGCTACGCGACCCACTTTCGAGGTAGAAGGGCCCGTGTTCGCGAACTGGGAGCAGCGCGTAGCCCCGAACTGTCCGTTGTTCCCGCGGCATCAAGTAGGACGGGGAGAGGAACGCCAAACAACTTGCAGACGACTGGTATGGATCGAGGTGTCGTGCCCAGTAGAGCGTCTCTTCGCTGCGATCTGCGAAACTAAACCTACAGATCCGGGGGATTTGCCCGCAACAGAAGGCGAATATCCGGCGGCGGCCGTGCTCGTTGCTCGGGCAGCAGCAGGGCATGGCCGACTGACGCACAAGCAAGCTCCGGTGTAACTTGCCCGCAACCAGACGGGCGAGTGCTGGGACCGGCCTTCGACGCTTAGTGGCATTGCCGGCCGCCGTGGCCTGCCACGTCGGAGGCGTGCTTTTCTTTGCCAACATGTAGAGTGAGTGGGGGAGTTGTGCCGGGGCGTTCGCCCGGCCGGCCACCCTTGTTGGGGCCTTTGGTTTCTGGCACTGGTCAACTTGATAGGATACGGAGTTGGTTGCTGCCGTGGCCCGGATGGTCACCTTGAAATGATACGGAGTTGGTTGCTGCCGTGGCCGGGTGGTACCACTTTAAAAAAAAAATCAAACCTCTGGAGCCATGCACTGCCGTGGACCGGCTGGGTAGTTGCTTTGGACCTGCCACCGTGATGTATCCGACTTGGGCGATTTGTATACTTACCTGTGGTACAATAACATACCAGCATGATGCGACTTGCTCCCTCCACTTAACCTGCCGTGGCCCTACTTGGTAAAAGTGGCTCCCGTGGCCCTACTGGGGAAAAGGCTCGGGGCCCTAACGTGTGGAAAAGTGGCTGCCGTGGCCCATATTGGGGAAAAGTGGCGGCCGTGGCCCTACTTGGGAAACTCCCGCTGCCGTGGCCCTACTTGTAAAAAACGTTTCGCTGCAGTGGCCCGGCTAGTTGAAGTTCGCTGCGTGGCCCAGATAGTGAAGTTTCGACTGCCGTGGCCCGGGATAGTTGAAGTTCGTTGCCGTGGAGAAAAAAGAAAAAAACACAGTATGGGATTTTGTCAGAAGTTGCAGTATGCATTCCCCTGAACGTCGATTGCGGTCTCAGTAAATCTATGTGAGAGCGGTGAGATTACAGTGGTGCAAGTGGGTGTTTTTTTAGCGATTAACCCTTACGTTCGCCGAATTACATTGTAAAGCACTTTTGAAAGATAACTGCCTTTTTGGGCTTCATAGACTGGGAAAGGCAAGAGTAGTAGCTAAACATTGGTTTCCCGAACAGGCTGTATTGTGGCGGAGATTAGTAGTTAGATAAATTCATAAATGTACCAAATTGGAGGAACTATCATATACTACAATATACCACAGTCATAAACAAAAAGCTGCACCATAGGCAACAATTTACAGGGCTGCCAAGAGAGATTGCGGGCCCAGGGAACCTGTTGTTATAGGATTACATGGCGGGGTCGGGGGCGGGATGTACTTGAATGTACAAACTTTATATGGAATGATAAGTCCAATACCACAAATAACAACAAAAATTGTAGGTCGGTAATATGGTATACAAAGAGTGGGAATCATAAACCAAGGCGAATCGCGGTGTTATGAATAGGCCCGCAGCGGAAACCATTTATCTCACACCTCTCGCGCCATCGTGTGTTGCGCAAAAAAAAAAAAACAAGTGCGCGTGTCGCTGGTACTGCCAGAACACGCACCCTACCATATCGTGCGTCGCGCGGTTAGTTGGGGTAAGGGGAGATGTCCCTTGTTGATTGCGATGCCAACATCCGGGTAGGTGCGCGAACAGGCTGTTTTGTGTGGAATTTGAATTGCGGAGTGAACTGCCCTAGTATGCAGTGTGTGGCCAAGAATCTGCCCCTAAGGTGAGCGAAAGAAATGAACCCACCTATTGCAAACTGCACACCGGCTCGTGCCGTGGCCCGGATTGGTGAAAAGGCGTGCAGTGGCCTGTTGGTGGAAAATGGCGCTTCCGTGGCGCGGCGAGATAAGACGTGTGCCTGCGTGCCCGGCTAATTGAATATCCCTGCCGTGGCCCGCTAGAAAAGAAGTGTGCCTGCCGTGGCCCTGCTAAGCGAATGCAACTGCGTGGCCCGGCTAGTAAGAAGTGCTGGCAGCAGTGGCCCGGCTAAGTGAAATCACTGCGTGGCCGGCAGCTAAGAATGTGCTGCCGGGCCCTGTAAGTGAATATCCCGCGTGCCCGACCAGATAATAAATGTCGCTGCCGTGGCCCTGCTAGTGAATATCACTTCCGGGAGACCAGATAAGAAAGTAGCTGCCGTGGCCATGACTAGTGAATATCACTGCCGTGGCCCGACCAGATAAGAAATGTGCCTGCCGTGGCATGCGAAGTGAATTCCCTGCGTGGCCGGCTAGGGAACAGGGTCTCCAATATGTCGGCAGGAATTGCCGTAGCTTCGACTAATTGTTGGAATGTGTCGGTTCACGCAATGTACAGGAGATGCGTGGATGGGGCCAATACGCTTGCATAAGAAAGTGGCCCCGCTTGCCGGTTTATGATGCAGACCACACCCGGGGTAATGTGTCGTTAGAAGCGGTAGAAACGAAGGGCCCATTTGGGCGGCAAATGGCCGGGGACCAGAGGATACTATAGGGGGTATGTCTCACAGAACGGGCCCCATCGGGTCGGGTTTGCCAGGACGGCCCGGGGCGTGGTTTGGGTCTGAGGGAGGAGGGTTAGTGTATTTTGGGCCAAATTTTTGTAGGCGGCAGACGGGGTTGGCGTTTTCCCACTAGTAGTGGCTTTTACCCGAGAGAGGCTCTTCACTGGAGAGAGCTAAAAATGGAGTGTGCCGTATGCGAAATCTGGATTTTGATCTAGGGACGCTTCGGTAGCGTTACATGGGTGTGTACAAAATGTGCATGCGAGAGGTCAAAAAAGGCCTGTAGCGGCTGGGCCCTGGTTCGGGACCAGAGTAAATAAAGAGGGGGGGTTCCTCGGAAAGCTGACCTTCGGCTCGAATGTCATCATAATCCCGAATACTATACAATAGTAATACCTATTATATTGTATACGCCTATAGGTATACAGTGGCATTTGAAGCGTCCGAACTGAGCGCGTTAGTGCGTGTTTGGGGGTGGGGCCGCCGAGACCTAGCGACCAGCAAGACACCAATGTTGGCACGGTAATTGACGGGAGAGAGAGCAATTGTGCGACCGCCTGTTATGCAAACGCAGCGCCGGAAAGATCCTGCTCTCAGGACCGCAGCCAACGGCATAAAACACGTCATGCGACCGCCAGGCCCGATCCCCTAGAGGAGCGAGTTCTGTAGGCGTCCTCGCCGAGATTCTCAGGTGGGCGAACCGTGATGTGCGTGTGCGAGAAAGAGAGGGGATACCTCTGAAAATGACACGGCGGAGTCGGAAAAAAAAATGCGGGGAGGGGTCGAGACGGGTCTGGCCCACTCGCCTAGTAGCGGTAACAGGGGCCCATTGAGCCCTATGGTCACTTTGGCAACTAGGAAAACTTGAGGCGGTCGGCCTCGGGTCAGCGCCGCTGAGATCTTCGGATCTATCTACCGGGTTGATTAATGCCAGTGTATATGCTTGTCTCAAAGATTAAGCCATGCATTGAAGTACAAGCTTGTATCAAGCGAAAACTGCGGATGGCTCATTAAATCAGTCATGGTTCCTTGGACGGTTGCCTACATGGATAACCTGTGTAATCAGAGCTAATACATGCCACCAAAGCGCCGACCTTACGGAAGGCGTGCTTTTATAAGGAACAAGAACACTCGGCTTGTCCGGCGTGGTGGTAAATCTGGATAAATTAGCAGATCGCACGGTCATCGTAACGGCGACAGATCCTTCAAACGTGCCCGATCAAACTTTCATGTGACGTTATGCGCCGACCATGGTCGTAACGGGTAAAGGAGAATCAGGGTTCGATGCCGGAGAGGGAGCCTGAGAAATTGCTACCACATCCAAGGAAGGCAGCAGGCGCGCAAATACCCACTCGCGACACGGGGAGGTAGTGACGAAAAAATAACAATTCAGGACTCTTTCGAGGCCCTGTAAATGGAATGAGTACACTTTAAAATCCTTTAACGAGGATATACCTGGTAGGGCAAGTATGTGCCAGCAGCCGCGGTAATTCCAGCTCCAGTAACGTATATTAATGCTGCTGCAGATAAAAAGCTGCGTAGGTGGATTAGTGGTTGGCTAACGGTCCCTCGCAAGGGGTGCACGGTTGACTAGGCATCCCTCGCGGTTTCCAGCAGGCTTCTCTTAAATGAGTGCGGGTGCGACGGACGTTACGTTGAAAAAATTGGGTGTTCAAGCAGGCGCAACAGCTGAACCGCGAGCAGGAATAATGGAAGAGGACCTGGTCTATTGCGTGGTTCGGAGTCAGAGGTAATGTTGAGAGGGATGACGGGGGCATTCGTATGGCGGTGTGAGAGGGAATTCTTGGATCGCCGCAAGACGACGACAGCGAAAGCATTGCCAAGAATGTCTCATTAATCAAGAAACGAAAAGTTAGAGTTCGAAGGCGATCCGATACCGCCTTAGTCTAACCACTAAACTATGGACGGCGATTAGCCGGCGTTACTCCAATGACAAGGCTGCAGCTTCCGGGGAACCAAGTTTGGGTTCGGGGGAAGTCTGGTTGCAAAGCTGAAAATTAAAGGAATTGACGGAAGGGCACCACCAGGAGTGGAGCCTGCGGCCTTAATTGATTAAAACGGGAAAACTCACCCGGCCGGGACACAGTAAGGATTGACAGAGTGAGAGCTCTTTCTTGATCGGTGGGTGGTGGTGCACGCCGTTTCTTAGTTGGCGGGAGCGATTTGTTGGTTAATTCCGATAAACGAACGAGGATCTTGGTTGCCTACATAGTTGCGCCACCGCCGAGGGGGCGACAATTCTAGAGGGAAGGGCGTAGCACGCGCGCTTGATCATAAACAGGGCTGTGATGCCTAGATGTTTCGGGCCGCACGCGCGCTACACTGCAGGAATCAGCGTGTGTCTGCGCTTGGCCGGAAGGTCTGGGTAATCCGTTGAACATCTTTCGTGATTGGGCATAGGGAATTGTAATTATTTCCTTGAACGAGGAATTCCCAGTAAGCGCGAGTCATCAGCTCGCGTTGATTACGTCCCTGCCTTTTGTACCACCGCCGTCGCTACTACCGATTGAATGGGTTAGTGAGATCCTTGGATCGGCCGGGTGGGGCCGGTTCGCCGGTCGATCCTGTGGCGAGAAGGAAGATCAAACTTGATAATTTCGAGGAAGTAAAAGTCGTAACAGGTTCCGTAGGTGAACCTGCAGAAGGATCATTAACAGAAACGTGCATATGACCAAGGCAAAAGCCGCCCCGGCAAACGTTGTCATCAAAGGTTCACATTGCATGGGTCATGCCGTGAACCCACAACACTCGGTGGGGGCACCCCCTTCGGGGACTGAATGGCAATGCCATTACCCCTCTCCACCGCGAGAGGGCCCGTCATGGAAATGTGCGGGGGGGATTCTCGCCTGAGAGCGAGTCGAAGGCCCCCGTTCGCTTTCCAGCTGATGGGGAGGCTCGGAACACTTACCCCGTAGTAGCTCCTGGCGTGTGCGGGCGAAAGTGGGAGGCGAGTCGTCCGTCCCAGCGAAAGCTGGTGGGGCAGAGTAGGCGCCTCGAATGCGAACCAAAATCTTGACGGCAGGTGGTAACACGCCCCCCGGCCCACGGACCTCTGCGAGACCGGAAGCCTGGGGGATCGGAGTACAACGGCCAGTTTTAAAGGACGCTCCACCGGGCGCGTCGCGGCGTTGGGCTACAAGTAGGCCTCGGGGCCGGCCGCTTCGTGCCTGGTGTCGAGACCGCCTGACCTTAGTATTTTTTACCATGACATGTTGGATAAAAAACCAAGACCTCGGAAAAACCTAGAAACCAATTTTTTTTTTTCTTTTTCGGGGGGTGGTGGATCGCTCGGATCGTGCGCCGATGAAGAACGCAGCCAGCTGCGAGAAAGCCCTGTTGAATTGCAGACCCATTGATCCATTGGCAATTTGAACGCCATGCGGTCGGCCCCCGTGGCCGGACCTCGTCGTCTGAGGGTCGTTAACAACGAGAAATCGCGGCTTGCGGTGACACGCATAGCGGGATACAGGCAGGCAACCGCATCCGTAATCTGCGCCGTGCAAGCGGGCGCGGAGCGGGTACATAGATGCGAGGTTTAAAGGAGTCCATAGCAAGCGGGCACCTCCTCAAAAAACCTGTCTGGCCCGTGCGAGAGGCGCGGCCGACGGTCGGGTGAGGCGGAACCGCGAATGCAAGCTGTATGACGGTAAATCCCATCGAACGCCTGGAAAGCGTTGCGGTGGTGAAGGTAAGGGTCGCCAAGGTTCCGAGGCGCTAAGGCTTGAAAAGCGCTCTGGCGTGTGCCGGCGCGGCCCGTTCGCTGACCGAGGAACCGACACCTAACATATCATGTCTTTATGACTCGACCTCAGAACGAGCGATATCACCCGCTTAATTTAAGCATATACGAAGAGGGGAAAAGAAACTAAACAGGACACTCAGTAGCGGGAGTGAAGCGGGAAGGACATAGCCGAATCCAGCGTCCCTAGTGGCGTGCGGGACAATGTGGCGTAAGGAGCCGTGGATGACCCGGGCGAGAGGCCGAAGTCTGTGAAGGAGGCTTCAGCCCATAGAGTGGTTAGGCCCCAGCAGGCGCCCGTCGCCGGTGGCATTAGGCTTTCAAGAGTTGGGTTGTTTTGGAATGACCAAAGACGGTGGTAAACTCCTCCCAGGCTAAATACTAGGCACGAGACCGATAAGATGACACGTTACATGAGGGAAGTGAAAAGAAACTTTGAAGGGTAAGTAGTTCAATAGGATGAGCGGCGAGAAGTAAGGAAGGGCCCGCATTAATGTGGCCGGGAGATTCAGCGCAAGGGGAGACTTCGGCGCTCCGTTCCGTCGGCAGTCCCTCGGGAAACCCTGACGGGGTGGTTAATGCTGTCGCCGTCGCGCGGATTTCTCCCGAGCCGGGGGTGGCACCGGACGTTGATCGGCCGATTGGACGCGGCGAAGAGGTACATCATCCGGCTCTCGGGGTCGGAAGAGAAACGTATAGTCTCAGCCGCAGCATCCGGTCGCAAGGTCGAGGAAAGATGCCACGTTCCGCGCCTGCTCGGCCTTCGGGCTAGGGCTGGAGCCGCAGACTCCCGCTCGTGCGGCGTACGGGGACCGTCCTCAGTGCCCGCGTTTCGCTCGTGCGGTCGAGAAAGACTGGATCGGCCTTTAAGTGCACGGGGGCTGCCAACTTGGCCAGGCGCCTTTTCGACCCGTCTTGAAACACGGACAAAGAAGTCTAACGGGCACGCAAGTCGAAGGGCCGTAACGAAGCCCCTAGGCGCAATGAAGTAAAGGACGGGAGGCCGTCCGAGGGGGATCATCGTCCTTTGGGCGAGGCGCACCACCGCCCACGTCTCGTCCGCTTTGATCGGTGCGGCGGGGAAGGAGCTGGACGCTAGGACACGAAGATGGTGAACAATGCCCGGGCAGGATGAAGCCAGAGGAAACTCTGGTGGAGGTCGCAGCGATTAGACGTGCAAATCGCGCGCCGAATTGGGTATAGGGCGAAAGATAATCGAACCATCTAGAGCTGGTTCCCTCCGAAGTTTCCATCAGGATTGCTGGCGCTCATTGAAAACAAGTTTTATCTGGTAAAGGGAATGTGATTCAGAGGTTTGGGGCCGAAAACGACCTCACCTATTCTCAAACGTTAAATGGGTATGAAGTCCGACTCGCTGACTTGGAGCAGGACACAGATTGAATTGCGAGGAGCCCAGTGGGCCACTCTTGGTAGGCAGGACTGGGATGGGGGTGAACCGTATCGCCCGGTTAGAGCGCTCACTTCCCGCTCCGTCGCGCATCAGACCCCAGAAAAGGTGTTGGTTGATTTAGATAGCAGTACGGTGGCCATGGAAGTCGGACTCCGCTAAGGAGTGTGTAACACTCACCTTGCCGAATCAACTGCTGAAAATGGATGGCGCTGAGGTGAAGCTCATGACCGGGCCGTCGGCGGCCGTGCAGTACGCCCTACCGAGTAGGAGGACGCGGTGGTGAGCAGTACGAAGAGACGGCGAGAGGCCGCGCGGAGCCGCCACGGAGCAGATATTGGTGGTAGTAGCCAATACTAAGTGAGGAAGCCTTGAGGCGAGTCGTGGAGAGGTTCCATGTGAACCGCCGGTTGAAACATGGTGTCAGGATCTAAGGCTAGGGAAGTTCCGCTCTGGCGCGGCGCGCGCCCGCTTCGCGTGGGGTTGCGCCCCCTGGCCGAAGGGAATCGGGTAATATTCCCGACAGGAGGCGGAGCCGCCACATTTGGTGGTAGAGCTGCAAAGCTATGGAGCCCGGAGACGCTGGCCGGAGCCCAGGGAACGAGTGTCTTGTCTTTGTAAGGGGAGGGTTTCCTGAAAACGAATGGATCGGAGATAGGGACCGCGGCCGTATAGCGCGCGTCTGTAGCTGCGTCCGGTGTTGCACTGGCCGGTCCTTGAAAATCCGGGGGACGAGCGTGGACTCTCGCCTCAGGTCGTACCCATAACCGCAGCAGGTCTACAAGGTGAACAGCCTCTGGTCAAGAAACCATGTCGTAAGGGAAGTCGCAGCGGTCCGTATCTTCTAGGAAAGGGATTGGCTCTGAGGACTGGGTCTGTCGGGCCGGGGCTGGAAGCAGGCACGGACCCTCAGCGTGACGGGGCGAGCCGGTCGAGGTTGGCTTCGGCCTTCCGAGACTGGCGAACCCGGACTTTGCATTGGGGTCCGGCTCGGGGACCGTCCTGGCTGCGCGCGCCGCGCGTGTCGCCTCGGCCGCGCCAAACAGCGGCTCAGAACTGGTACGGACCAGGGACATCCGACTGTCCCTCAATTAAAACAGATCATTGCGATGTCCTCAACCCGGCGTTGACGCAATGTGATTTCTGCCAAGTGCTCTGAATGTCAAAGTGAAGAAATTTCAAATGAAGCGCGGGTAACGGCTGGGAGTACTATGACTCTCGTAAGGGAGCCAAATGCCTCGTCATCTAAATAGTGACGCGCATGAATGGATTAACGAGATTCCCACTGTCACTATCTACTATCTAGCGAAAACCACAGCCAAGGGAACGGGCTTGGCAGAATCAGCAGGGGAAAGAAGAACCGGTTGAGCTTGACTCTCGTCTTGTCTTGTGAATAGACTAGGGTTAGAATAGGTGGGGAGGCCTCGGCCGCCCGGTGAAATACCACTCTCTCAGCGTTTCTTTACTTAGTCGGTGAGACGGTAAACGTGGCCCCGCGAGTGGTGTTCAGGCTTCTGGCGCTAAGACCCGGCCCTCCGGTTGGGTGGCGACCCGTTCCAACGACAGCGTCAGGCGGGGAGTTTGACTGGGCGGTACATCTGTCAAATGGGACTCAGGTGTCCTAAGGCCGCTCACGAGTACTGGAAACCTCGCGGAGAGCAGAAGTGCAATGCTAGCTTATTTTGATTTTCAGTATTATACCGACCGTGAAAGCGTGGCTAACGATCCTTTTGACTTTCGGAGTTTGAAGCAAGAGGTGTCAGAAAAGGTACCACAGGGATAACTGGCTTGCGGCAGCCAAGCGTTCATAGCGATGTTGCTTTTGTCCGTCGATGTCGCTCTTCTATCATGGTGAGGTCAGAATTTCATTCCCCAGTCTGGATGTTCACCCACTAATAGGGAACGTGAGCTGGGATTAGACCGCCGTGAGACAGGTTAGTTTTACCCTACTGATTACAGGTCGGCGTGACGGCAATTCTGCTTCATACGAGAGGAACCGCAGATTCAGACCGTTGGTACACGCGCTTGTTCGAGAGGACGTGGTTCGAAGCTACCATCTGAGGGATTACGGCTGAGAGCCTCTTAAGATTGACTTTCACACACCTCCAAATCCCGGCTGGTACGCGTCGACATCCACCGGCGTTCCGCTAAGCGAGGTAGCCCGGGGCGCTACCCGCACCCCCTTTCGAGTAAGAAGGGCCCTTTTCGCGAACCTGGGGACGCAGCTGCGGTAGCCCGCACTGTCCGCTGTTCCCACGCGGACAATCAAGTCCGCCCTTGGAGAGGAACGACAAATCTGCAGACGACTTGGGTATGGATCGAGGTGTCGTGCCCAGTAGAGCAGTCTCTTCGCTGCAATCTGCTGAAACTAACCTTACAGATCCTAGGGAGTTGCCCGCAACAGACGGGCGAATCTCCCGCAGCGGCCGTCTCGTTGCTCTGGCACAGCAGGCTGGCCGCTGACGCACACGCAAGCTCCAGTGTAACTTGCCTCTCACAAGACGGGGCGAGTGCCTGGAGACCGGCCGCTCCGACGCTTAGTGGCATTGCCGCCGCCTGCCGTGGCCCTGCCACGTCGGAGGCGTGCTTTTTTACTTTGTTTCCAACATGTCGAGTGCGTGGGGGGAGTTGTGCCGGGGCGTTTCGCCCGGCCGGCCCACCCTTGTTTGGCCTTTGCTTTCTGGCACTGGTCAACCAATTGATATGAAGACTGAGTTGGTTGCTGGCGTGGGCCCGCACTGGTCAACTTTGAAATGATACGAGGTTGGTTGCTGCCGTGGCCCGTTTCGGTACACTTGTAAAAAAAATCAAACCTCTTGGCCATGCACCTGCCGTGGCCCCGGCTGCTGGGTAGTTGCTTTCTTTGGCCCTGCCACGTGCTGTATCTCTGCACTTGTGCTATTTGTTATACTATACGTGGTACAAACATACCAGAAGATGCGACTGCTCCCACCACTTAACCCTTCGTGGCCTACTTGGTAAATGTTGGGCTGCCGTGGCCCTACTTCGGGGAAAAGTGGCTGTGCCGTGTCCCTACTTGGCGAAAGTGGCTGCCGTGGCCCTACTGGGAAAAGTGGCGGGCGTGGCCCTACTTGGGAAAATCCCGCTGCCGTGGGCCCTACTCTACTTTGTAAAAACCGTTCGCTGCCGTGGGCCCGGCTAGTGGAAGTTTTCGCTGCCGTGGCCCGGCTAGTTGAAGTTTTCGCTGCCGTTCCCGGCTAAGTGAAGTTTCGTTTGCCGGTGGAGGAAAAAAAGAAAAATTTGTATAAAATTTTGATCAGAATTTGTCAGAAGTTGCAGTATGCCATTCACATACGCGATTGCTGTCTCTTGTGAGAGCGGGTTGAGATTCAATTGTGCAAGTTGTGTTTTTTGAGCGATGTAACCCTTCCGTTCGCCGAAATTACCTTGAAAAGCACTTTTGGAAAGATACTGGGCCTTTTTTGGGCTTTCATATACTGGAAGGAGCACAGTATCTTCCGCTAAACATTGTTATCCCTATCAGGCTGTATTGTGGCGTATGCTTAGTAGTTCGATAAATCATAACTACCAAATTGGAGTAACTCCCCATATACTACAATATACCACAGTATAAACCCAAAGCTGGCACCATAGCCACAAGTACAGGGCTTTCCAATAGAATTTTCCGGGCCCCGGAACCCTTGTTGTTATAGTCTTACATGGGCGTCTGGTCGGGTGCGGATGTACTTGAATGTAACTCACACTTATATTGATCAATGATAAGATCACATACCACAAACTACAACAAATATTGTGGTTTCTTGTACCTATGGTATCCACAGGCTTGAATAATAAACCAAGAGCGGAATCGCGGCGTGTTATTGAATAGGCCAGCAGCGAAACCCCATTTCTTCTCTCACACCTCTCGCGCCATCCTTGTTTGTTGCGCAACCAGCTGCGCGTCGGGCTGCTGTACTGCCCAAAAAGCACCTACAGATCTTTGCGTCGCGTCGTTATGTTAGGGGTAAGGGGAGATGGCCTTTTTGATTGCGCTGGCCCACATCCCGGGTAGGTGCGCGCCAGCTGGTTTGATAGTGGAATTTTGATTTGCTGACGTGACTGCCCATTATTCAGTGTGTTGCCAGATCTGGCCCTAAGGTGAACGAAAGAAATGAACCCAACTATTGGCAACCGCACACCAGCACTCGCTGCCGTGGCCCGGCTTTGGTGGAAATGTCGCCTGCCGTGGCCTGGCTGGTGAAAATGTCGCTTCCGTGGCCGCGACTAGATAAGAAGTGTGCCTGCCTTGGCCCGGCTAAGTGAATATCCCTGCCGTGGCCCGGCTAGATAAGATTGTTCCTGCCGTGGCCCTGCGAAGTGAATGCAACTGCCGAGGCCCGGCTAGAATAGAAGTGTGCCTGCCGTGGCCCTGCTACGTGAATATCCCTGCCGTGGCCCGGCTAGATAAAGAAAAAAAGGGTGGTGCCTGCCGTCATCCTGGCCCTGCTAAGAGTGAATGCAACTGCCGTGGCCCGGCTGATAAGAAATGTCGCTGCCAGTGGCCCGGCTAAGTGAATATCCCTGCCGTGGCCCGGCCAAATAAAGAAATGTCGCTGCAGTGTCCCTGCTACGTGAATATCACTGCCGTGCCCCGACCAGATAAGAATGTCGCGCCGTGGCCCGGCGAAGTGAATATCACTGCCGTTGCCCGACCAATAATAAATGTCGCTGCCTCGTGGGCCCTGCTAAGTGATATCACGCCGTGGCCGACCAATAAGAAATTCGCTGCCGTGGCCCTCTAAGTGAATATCACTGCCGTGGGCCCGACCAGATAAGAATGTCCGCTGCCGTGGACCTGCTAAGTGAATGTCCTTGCCGTGGCCCGACCAGATAATATGGTCTCTGCCGTGGCCCCTGGCTAAGTTATATCACTGCCGTGGCCCGACCCGATAAGAAATGTCGCTGCCGTGGCCCTGCTAAGTGAATATCAACTGTAACACTGCCGTGGCCCGACCAGATAAGAAATGTCCGCGCCGTGACCTTCAAGTGAATATCATGCCGTTGCCCGACCAGATAAGAAATGTCGCTGCCGTGGCCCTGCTAAGTGATTATCACTGCGTGGCCGACCAGATTAGAAATGTCGCTGCCGTGGCCCTGTAAGTGAATGTCCCTGCCGTGGCCTGGCGGGGCTAGGTAAGCGTGTCTCCAACGACTGTCGGCAAGGAATTGCCCTGTAGCTTGCCGACTAATTGTGGCATGTGTCGTTCCGCAAATGCTACCTAGGAGATGGCGTGGAGGGGCCCATACCCTTGCATAAGAAATTGCCCGCCTTGCAGGTTGCTGATCGCAGACCCACACCGGTGGTATGTGGTTCATTTATGACGCGGTAGAAACGAAGGTGCAATTTGGGGGGCGCCCAACGGCCGGGTACCAGAACGTATACTATAAGGGGAGGATGTCTCCCCGCAAGAGGCCCATCGGGGCGGGTTTTGCCCGGACCGGCCCGGGGCGTGGTTTTGGGTCTGAGAGGGTATGTATTTTGTTGGCCAACATGTTTGAGGCGGCAGACGGGCCGTTTTCCCACTAAGTGTAGTGGTATTTTAAACGAGACGGCTCTCCGCGGAGAGAGCTAAAAATGGACGGGTGCAGTATGCGAATTCTGGATTTTGCTCTAGGGACGCTTTCGGTAAGCGTTACATTGGGTGTGTACAAAAATGTTAGCCATGCGCAGAGGTCAAAAAAGTCGGTCTGTAGCGCTGGGGGGGCCTGGTTCGTCGGGACCAAACTATATATATAAGAGGGGTGGTCTCGTCTGAAAGCTAGACCTCGGGTCGAATGTCTAATATAATACCGAATATCTACAATGTAAATACTATATATTTTAATACTGCCTATAGGTAGACATTGGCATTTTGAACGCCCGCTCTGAGCGCGTTAGGGGTGTGGGTTTGGGTGAGGCCGCCGAGACCTAGCGACAGCAAGACACAAATGTTGGCACGGTAATTGACGGGAGAGAGAGCGATTGTGCGACCGCCTGTTATGCAAACGCATCGGCCGAACCTCCTGCTCCTCAGAACCTGGGCCAGCCAACGGCTAACCGTCCATGCGCACGCCAGCCCGATCCCATAGAGGATCGAGTCTCTTGACAGCGCCCTCGCCGAGAGTCTCAGCGTGTCGCACTTTGATGTGCGTGGTGCGAGAAAGAGCGGGGATACCCTGAAAATGCCGGGCGGAGTTCGGAATGCTGGGGAGGGGTCGAGAGGTCCCTTCCCACTCGCCTAGTAGCGTTAACAGGGGCCATTGAGACCTATGGTCACTTTGTCAACTAGAACACTGAGGCGGTTCGGCCCTCTGCAGTCGCCGCCGGATCTTCGGAGTCTATCTAAAATCTACCTGTTTAGCCTGCCGGTAGTCATATGCTTGTCTCAAAGATTAAGCCATGCATTTGTAAGACAGCTTGTATCAAGCGAACGCGGATGCTCATTAATCAGTCATGGGTCCTTGGAACGATTGCCCTACAGGATAACTGTGGTAATGCCTAGAGCTAATACATGCCACCAAGGCGCCGACCTTCGGAGGCGTGCTTGATTCGAACAAGACCGACTCGCTTGTCCGGCTTCGTTGGTGAACTATGGATAACTTAGCAGATCGCACGGTCATCGTACCGGCGGGACAGATCCTTCACGCTGCCCTATTCAACTTGATGGTACGTTATGAGCCTACCCATGGTCGTAAAGGTAACGGAGAATCAGGGTTCGATTCCGAAGAGAGGGATGCCTGAGAAATGGGCTAACACATCAAAGGAAGGCAGCAGGCGCGGACAAATAACCACTCTCGACAACGGGGAGGTAGTGGACGAAAAATAACAATACAGGACTCTTTCGAGGCCCTGTAATTGGAATGCGTACCACTTTAAATCTTTAAACGAGGATGCTAATGGGAGGGCAAGTCTGGTGCAAGCAGCCGCGGTACTTCCAAGCTCAAGTAGCGTATATTAAGTGCTGCTGCAGTTAAAAAGCTCGTAGTTGGATCTAGGGCTTAGGATAACGGTCCCTAGCAAGGGGTGACAATGTTTGACCTAGCCTCCCTCGCGTTTGGCGACACGGTTCTCTTAACTGAGGGCCGGGTGCGACCGCCCCGGAACGTTCCTTTGACAAAAATTGGAGGTTCAAAGCAGGCGCAACAGCCGGAACAGCAGAGCATGGAATAATGGAATAGGACCTCGGTTCTATTGCGATAGTTTTCGGAGTCCGAGGTAATGATTGAGAGGGACTGAAGGGGGCATTCGTATTGCGGTGTGAGAGGTGGAAATTCTGGATCGCCGCAAGACGAACGACAGCGAAAGCATTGCCAAGAATGTCTTATTAATCAAAACGCAAGTTAGAGCGTTCGAAGGCGAATCAGAACCGCCTAGTTCTAACCATAAAACGATGCGACTGCGAGTCGACGCGTTCTCCCATGACACGGTAGCAGCTTCCGGAAACCAAAGTTTTGGGTTCCGGGGAAGTATGGTTGCAAAGCTGAAACTTAAAGGAATTGACGGAAGGGCACCACCAGGAGTAGAGCCTGCGGCTTAATTTAACTCAACACGGGAAAACTCACCCGGCCTGGACACAGTAAGGATTGACAGAGTGAGTGGTGGAGCTCTTTTCTGATTATGTGGGTGGGGGTGCATGGCCGTTCTAGTTGGGGAGCGATTTGTCGGTAATTCCGATAACGAAAGAGACTCTCGGCTTGCTAAATAGTTGCGCCACCCGCCGAGGTGGGCGCCAACTTCTTAGAGGGACTAGTGGCGTATAGCCACGCGAGATTGAGAAATAAAGTGTGATGCACTAGATGTTCGGGGCCGCACGCCGCGCTACACGAAGGAATCAGCGTGCAGTCTGCCCTTGGCCGCGAAGGTATGGGAAGCCGTTGAAACCTCTGTCGGTGATTGGGGATAGGGAATTGTAATATACTTGAAACGAGGAATTCCCAGTAAGCGCGTGTCATCAGCTCCGCGTGATACGTCCCTGCCCTTTGTACACACCGCCGTCGCTACTACTGATTGAATGGTTTAGTGAAATCCTTGGATCGGCCGGGTCGGGCCGGTTCGCCGGCCGATCCTGTGGCGAGAAGACGATCAAACTTGATCATTTAGGGAGAGTAAAAAAAATAAGTCGTAACATAGGTTTCCGTAGGTGAACTGCGGATAGGATTCATTAACAGTAACGGCTTATGGACCAGGCAAAAGCCGCCCGGCAAATGTGTCACTAAAGGTTACACTTTGCATGGTCAGCCGGGGTGCACCCAAACACCCGGTGGAGGGCACTCCCTTCGGGGACTGAATGCATGCCATTAACCCTTCTCCCACCGCGAGCGGGCCCGTCATGAAATGGCGGGGGCGATTCTCGCCTGAGGGCGAGTCGGAAAGCCCCCGGTTCCTTTCCAGCTGATGGGAATGGAGGCGCGGAAACACTTACCCGGCTGTAGGCTCCTGGCGTGTGCGGCGAAAGTGGGAGGCGAGACGTCCCGTCCCAGCGAAAGCTGGTCGGGGGCGAGTAGGCGCCACGAAGTGCGAACCAATCCGTGACCGGCAGGGTTTTTGGTAAACACGCCCCGGGCCCACGGACCTCTGCGGAGACCGGCAAGCATGGGGGGACTCTGGCGTTCGTACGTGTAACAACCGGGCCAGTTATAAGGCAAGCTCCACCGGTGTAGCGTCGCGGCTTTTGGGACTAAAAGATAGCCTCGGGGCCCCGGCCGAATTCGTTCCTTGGTTGTCGAGACGCCCTCCCCTGACCTTATTCTGTTTTTACCATGACATGTTTGATAAAACCAAAAGCCCTCGGAAAAAACACTAAGGACATTCTCGGTGGTGGATCGCTCGGCTCGTGCGCCGACGAAGAACGCAGCCAGCTGCCGAGAAGAAGAAGCCAATGTGAATTGCAGAACTCATTGATCATTGGCATTTTGAACGCACATGGCGTCCGGGCCCACCGTGGCCCGGACCCCCGTTCGTTGAGGGTTCGTTAACAATACGAGAAAATGCGGATGCGTGATTGACACGCATACGCGGGGATACGAAGGCAACCGCCATCAGTAATCTGCGCACGTGCAGCCGGCGCGGAGCGAGTACACTAGGTGCGAGCAGTAAAGGAGTCAATAGAAAGCGGCACCTCCTCCACCAACCTGTCTGTGTCCCGGCGAGAGAGGCGCGGCCGACGGTCCGGTGCGGCGGAACCAGCGGGAAATCCGCAAGCTGTTCTGACCGGTAAATTCAAATAGCCCGCCTGAAGCGTTGCGGTGGTGAAGGTAAGGTGCCGCCCAAAGGTTCCGCGAGGCGCTCAGGCTGCAAAGCGCTCTGGCGTGTGCAGGGCGAGGCCGTCGCTGTCAGGGACCGACACCTAAACATTCTAAATGTCTTTATGACTCGACCTCAGATTCGAGCAAGATCACCCGCTGAATTTAAGCATATTACTAAGGGAGGAAAAGAAACTAACCAGGATTCCTTCAGTAGCGGCGAGTGATGACGCGGGAGAGCCCACCGCCGAATCCCCGCGTCCCAGTGGCGTGCGGGAAAGGAAATGTTGGCGTAGAAGCCGTGGCTGACCGGGACGAGGAGCAGCGCCGACGTCCTTGTGAAGGGGGCTCTCATCCCATAGAGTGTGTTAGGCAACCGCAGGCGCCCGTCGCCGGTCGCCTTAGGCTTTCAAGAGGCGGGTTGTTTTGGAAACTGCAGCCCAAAGACGGTGGTGGTTGGTAAAACTCCATCCAAGGCTAAATACTAGGCACGATTACCGATAGAGACAAGTTACCATTGAGGGAAAGTTGAAAGAACTTTGAAAGAGAGCGTTCAAGTAGGAACGTGAAGCTTGCCGAGCAAGGTAAACGATAGGGACCCGCATTACTGTGGCCGGGAGATTCAGCGCAAGGGGAGACTTCGGCGCTCCGTCCCGTCGGCGGATTCCCCTCGTGAACCCTGACGGGATGGTTAATGCTATCGCCCGTCGCGCGCATTTCTCCAGCGCCTCTGGGGTTGGCGACCGTCCGTTGATCGGCCGTTGGACGCGGCGAAGGCATTGGTACCCTCCGGTCCCGGGGTCGGAGCGAACGTGATAGTCTCGCCGCCCGCCCCATAGTGTCCGAACAAGGTCGAGGAAAGTATGACACGTTCCGCGCCGCTCGGCCTAGGTGCTAGGGCTCTGAGCAGGCCAGGACTCCGATCGGCGGGTATCGGGGGAGCTGTCCTCAGTGCTTGCCGCTCGCTCGTGCGTCGAGAAAGCGGGATTCGCCTCTCAGGGCACGGGTGTCTGTGCCAACTTGGCCAGGCGCCTTTTCGACCCGTCTTGAAACACGGACCCAACGAGTCGAACGGCGCACGCAAGTCGAAGGTGCGTATACGAAGCCACCTAGGCGCAATAAAGTAAAGGACGGTGTAGGCCATCCGAGGTGGGATCCTCCGCCTTTGCGCGCGAGGCGCACCACGGCCCCGTCTCGTTCCGCTTTGCTCGGTGTGGCGGAGGAAGAGCGTGTACGCTATGACCCGAAAGATGGTGAACTATGCCCGGCAGGGATGAAGCAGAGGAAACTCTGGTGGGAGGTCCGCGCGATTCTGAGTGCCAATCGATTGCCCGACTTGGGTATAGGGGGCGACTAAAAGAAAAAGAAGACTAATCGAACCATCTAGTAGCTGGTTCACCCTCCGAAGTTTCCCTCAGGATAGCTGGCGCTAATTGAAACAAGTTTTTAATCTGTAAAGCGAATGGATTTAGAGGTCTTGGGGCCGAAACGACTCAACCTATTCTCAAACTTTAAATTGGTATGAAGTCCGACTCGCTGACTTGGAGCTGGACAACGAATTGAATGCGAGGCAGCCAGTGGCCACTCTTGTTAAGCAGGCTGGCGCTGCGGTATGAACCGTACGCCCGGTGTAGAGCGCCTCACTTCCCGCTCCGTCGCTCATCAGACACCCAGAAAAGGTGTTGGTGGATATAGACAGCAGGACGGCGGCCATGGAAGTCGGAATCTGCTAAGGAGTGTGTGACAACTCACCTGCCGAATCCAAGTCGCCTGAAAATGGATGGCGCTGAGGCGGACGCTCATACCGGGCCGTCGGCGGCGGTGCAGTACGCCCCGACGAGCAGGAGGGACGCGGTGGTGAGCAACGATAGCGACGGCCGAGGAGGCCGCGCGGAGCCGCCACGGCGCAGATCTTGGTGGGGTAGTAGGCCATACTCATGTGAGAGCCTTGAGGGCCGAGTGTGGAGAAGAAGGTTCCATGTGAACACCGGTGAACAGGTCAGTCGATCCTAAGGCATAGGGAAGTTCCGCTCTGAGCGGCGGCGCGGCGCCGCTTCGCGTGGGTTTGCGCCCACTGGCCGAAAGGGAATCGGGTAAATATTCCCGAAACCCCTGAAGGCGGAGCCCGCCATCATTTGGGTGGTCAGAGCTGCAAAGCTATGGAAGCGGGGGGGCCCCGGAGACGCTGGCCGGAGCCCCGGGAAGCGTTGTCTTTTTTTGTAAGGGGCGGGTTCCCTGAAACCGACTGGATCGGAGGTAGGGACCGCGGCCCCGTAGTAGAGCGACGGTTCTGGAGCGGCGTCGGTGTTGCATGCCGGTCTTGAAATCCGGAGGGGGACGAGCGTGACTCTCGCCTCAGGGTCGTACCCATAAACGCCAGAGGTCTTCAACAGGTGAAAAGCCTCTGGTCAATAGAACAATGTAGGTAAGGGAAGTCGGCAAAAGCCGGCGGATCCGTAACCTCGGGAAAAGGATTGGCTCTGGGATGGGTCGGTCGGGCCGGGGATGGAAGCAGGCCACGGACCCTCAGCGTGACGGGGCGAGCCGGTCGAGGTGGCTTCGGCCTGCTGAGACTGGCGAACCCGGACTTTGCAGTGGGTCCGGCTCGTGGACGTCCTGGCTTTGCGGCAGCCTCGCGTTGTCGCCTCCGCCGGCGCCAAACAGCCGGCCAAAATGGTAAGGACCAGTGGAATTCCGGACTGTCTAATTAAAACAGAGCATTGCGATGTCCCGCAACCCGGGCGTTGACGCAATGTGATTTTGCACAGTGCTCTGAATGTCAAAGTGAAGAAATTCAATGAAGCGCGGGTAAACGGCGGGGTAACTATGACTCTCTTAAGGTAGCCAAATGCCTCGTCATCTAATTGTGACGGGCCAATGAATGGATTACGAGATTCCAACCTGTCCCTATATACTATCTAGAGAAACCACAGCAGGGAAAACGGGGCCTTGCAGAATCAGCGGGAAAAGAAGACCGGTGAGCTGACTCTAGTATGGTATTGTGAAGAGACATGAGGGGTGTAGACTGGTGGGAGGCCTCTGGCCGACGGTGAAATACCTCTACTCTCATCGTTTCTTTACTTAGTCGGTGTGATTGAGACGGGAAACGGGCCCCGCGCGGGTCCAGGCTTCTGGCGATTAAGCACCAGGCCTCCGGTGGGGCGACCCGCTCCGACGACTGCGTCAGGCGGGGAGTTTGACTGGGGCGGGTACAGCTTCAAATGGTAACGCAGGTGTCCTAAGGCCAGCCAGCGAGGACCGGAAAACCTCGCGTTAGAGTTAGAGCCAGAAGGGCAATGCGGCTTGATTTTGATGTTCAGGATGAATACAGACCGTGAAAGCGTGCCTAACGATCCTTTTGACTTTCGGAGTTTGAAGCAAGAGGAGCAAGATGTTATTGTCAGAAAAGAAAAGTTACCCACAGGTGGATAACTGGGCTTGTGGGCAGCAAGGTTCATAGCGACGTTGCTTTTTGCTCCTTCGATGTCGGCTCTTCCTATCATGTGAAGCAGATTCACCAAGCGTGGATTTTTCACCCACTAATAGGGACCGTGCGCGGGGTTAGACCGTCGTGAGACGGTTAGTTTTACCCTAATGATTACAGGTCGGCCGTTAAGGCAATTCTGCTCAGTACCGAGAGGAACCGCCCGATTCAGAACGTTGGTACACGTGCTTGTTCGAGAGGACAGTGGTGCGAACCTACCATCTGAGGGATTACGGCTGAAAGCCTCCTAAGATTGACTTTCAACCGCCAGAACCCGGCTGGTACGCGTCGACACCACGTGCGTTCCGCTAGCGAGGTAGGCCCGGGGCGATAACGAGCAACCCCCTCGAGGTAGAAGGCCGTGTTTGTGCGAAGAAAACCTGGGACGCAGCGACGGTAGCCCCGAACTGTCCGCTGTTCCCCCGCGGCATCAAGTCCGCCTTGTGAGAGGAAGCCAAATCAGTGCAGACGACTTGGGTATGGAACGAGGTGTCGTGCCCAGTAGAGCAGTCTCTTCGCTGCGATCTGCTGAAACTAACCTTAAAGATCCGAGGGATGGCCCGCAAACAGACGGTTTGCGAATCTCCGGAAGCGGCCGTGCTCGTTGCTCGGGGTAGCAGCAGGGCCTGGCGCTACGGGCACAAGCAGGCTCCGGTGTAACTTGCCCGCAACCACGGACGGGCGAGTGCCTGGACCGGCCTCCGACGCTTAGGGGCATTGCCCGGCCCTGCCGGCCCTGCCACGTCGGAGGCGTTGGCTTTTAACTTTGTTCCAAATGTCGAGTGCGTGGGGGGAGTTGTGCGGGGCGTGTCGCCGGAAGGCCCACCTTGTGGCCGTTGCTTCTGGCACTGGTCAACTTGAAATGATTCGGAGTTGGTTGCTGCCGTGGACCGGTTAGGTACAACTTGTTAAAAAAACTCAGACCTCTTGGCCATGCACCTGCCGTGGCCCGGCTGGGTAGTTGCTTTGGCCCCTGCCACGTGATGTATCCTGCAGTGTGCGATTTTATACTATTACTGTGGGTACATAAACATACCAGAATGATGCGACTTGCTCCCACCACTTAACCTGCCGTGGCCTTACTGGGTACAACAAGGGCTGCCGTGTTGGCCCACTTGGGGAAAGTTGGCTGCCGTGGCCGACTTGTGCAAAAGAATGGCTGCCTGGCCCTACTTGGGGAAATTGGCTGGCCGTGGCCCTACTTGGCGAAAAAGTGGCTGCCGTGCCCTACTTGGGGAAAAGTGTCTGCCGTGGCCTACTTGGGAAAATCCCGCGTGCGTGGCCCTACTTGTAAAACGTTTCGCTGCCGTTGCCCTACTTAGTGAAGTTGCTGGCCGGGGCCCCGGCAGTTTGAAGTTTCGCTGCCGTGGCCCGGCTAGTTGAAGTTTCGCTGCCGTGGTCCGGCTAGTTTGTGTTTGTTTTGAAGTTTCGCTGCCGTGCCCGGAGAGTTGAAGTTTCGTTGCCGTGGAGGAAAAAAAGAAAAAAAAAAACGGTATGAGATTTTGTCAGAAGTTGCAGTATGCAATCACATGAACGTCGATTGCTTGTCTCAGTAAATCTATGGGGAGAGCGGGTGAGATTCAGGTGTGCAAAGTTGTGTTTTTTGTGCGATTAACCCTTACGTTCGCGGAATTACATTGAAAAGCGCTTTTGAAAGATAACTGCCTTTTTGGGCTTTCATAGACTGGAAAGAGCAAATAGTCGCTCAACATTGTTATCCCTAAACAGGCCTGTATTGTTGGGTAGCTAGTAGTTAGATAAATCATAAAGGTACCAAATTGGAAGTCACTCTCATGTACTACATATTTACCACAGTAATCAAACAAAAAGCTGCACCATAGGCAACAATTTACAGGGCTGCCAAGAGAAGTCGCGGGCCCAGGGACATTGTTGTTATAGGCTTACATGGGCGCGGGTCGGGTGCGGGATGTACGTGACTGTACCACACTTTAATGTCATGATTAAGATCAACTACCACAAAACTACCACAAATATTGTTGTTTCTGGAAACTATGGTATACAAAGAGCTGGAATAATAAACCAAAAGGGGAATCGCGCGGTTATTGAATATGCCAGCAGCGTAACCCATTTCTCTCACTCCTCTCGCGCCATCCTTGTTGTTTGCGCACCATCTGCTCGCTCGTCGTCGCTGTTACTGCCCCAGAACACGCACCTACATATCTGTGCGTCGCGCGATATTAGGGGTAAGGGGAATGGCCTTGTTGATTGCGGCTGCCACATTCCCGGGTAGGTGCTCGCCAGGCTGTTGCTTGTGGAATTTTGATTTGCGACGTGACTGCCCTATTATGCATGTTTGTTGCAAGACTCTGTCCCCTAATGTGAACAGAAGAACTGACCCACTATTGCAACCGCACACCGGCACTCGCTGCCGTGCCCGGCTTGGTGGAAATGGGCGCTGCCGTGCCTGCGTGGTTGGAAAATGGCCGCTTTCCGTGGCCACGGCTAGATAAAAGTGTGCCTTGCCTTGCCGGCTAAGTGGAATATCCCTCTGTCCGTGGCCGGCTATAAGAAGTGGCGCTGCCGTGTCCCTGCTAAGTGAATGCAACTGCCGTGGTCCCGGCGAATAAGAAGTGTGCCCTGCCTGGCCCGGCTAAGGAATATCCCTGGCCTGGCCCGGCTAGATAGAAGTGTGCCTCTGCCGTGCCCTGCTAATTGATCAACTAACTGCCGTGGCCTGGCTAGATAAGAAATGTCGCTGCCGTGGCCCGGCTAAGTGAATATCCCTGCCGGGGGCCGGCCAGATAAGAAATGTCGCTGCCGTGGCCCTTCGACGTGAATATCACTGCCGTGGACCGACCAGATAAGAAATGTCGCGGCCGTGGGCCCTGCCAAGTGAATATCACTGCCGTGGCCCCACCAGATAAGAAATGTCGCTGCCGTGCCCCTGCTAAGTGCATATCACTGCCGTGCCCGACAGATAATAAATGGTCGCTGCCGTGGCCCTGGCTAAGTGAATATCACTGCCGGGGCCTCACCAGATAGAACTGTCCTGAGCTGGACCTGCTAAGTGAATATCATTGCCGTGGCCCGACCAGATAAAATGGTCGCTGCCGTGGCCCTGCTAAGTGAATATCCACTTCCGTGGCCCGACCCGATAAGAAAGGTCGCTGCCGTGTGCCCTGCTAAGTGAAATATCACTTCGCGGGCCGACCAATAAGAATGTCGCTGCCGTGGCCCTTCTAATTGAATATCACTGCCGTGGCCCGACCAATAGAAATGTCGCTGCCGTGGCCCTGCTTAAGTGAAGATCACTGCCGTGGCCCGACCAGATAAGAATTGTCGCTCTGCCGTGTCCCTGCTAAGTGAATGTCCCCTGCCGTGGCCCCGGCTAGGTAAGCGGTGTCTCCAACTTCTGTCGGCAGGGAATTGCCCGTAGCTTGCGACTAATTGTTGGCCATGTGTTGGTTTCCGCAATGCACCTAGAGATTGCGTTGAGGGGCCCATACCGCTTTCATAGAAGTGCCCCGCCTTGCGTTTCGATCGCCAGACCCACACCGTGGTATTTGTTTCAGTTTATTGAACGCGGTAGAAACGAAGTGCCATTGGGGCGCCCACTGCGGGACCAGAACGTATACTATAGGGAGTATGTCTCCCAGCACGGGCCCCCATCGGGTCGGGTTTTGCCCGGACCGGCCCGGGTCGTGGTTTTGGGTCTAAGGGTAGTGTCTTTTGGGCCACATTTTTTTTGAGGCGCCGACGGGGCTTTTGCCCACTAGTGGGTGGTTTGACCGAGAGCGGCTCTCGCTAGAGAGAGCTAAAATGGACGGGGTGCCGTATGCGAAATCTGGAATTTGGAGCTAGGACGCTTTCCGTAGCGTTACATTGGTTGTGTACAAAAATGTAGCATGCGCAGAGGTCAAAAAAGCCGGCCTGTAGCGGCGGGGGCCGGTTCGGGACCAGAACTTATACTATAAGAGGGGTTGGTGTCCTCTGAAAGCTAGACCTCGGCTCGATGTCATAATATATACCGAATACATACAATCTACAGTACCTATATATTTAATACTGCCTATAGGTATACAGTGGCATTTGAAGCCGTCCGCTCGAGGCGCTTAAGTGGTGTTTGGGGGTGGGGCCGCCGAGACCTAGCGACCAGCAGGACACAATGTTGCACGGTAATTGACGGAGAGATAGTGATTGTGCGACCGCCTGTAATGCAAAAGCAGCGCCGAAGCCTCCTCTTTTCCTCAGACCGCAGCACGGCATAAAACGTCATGCGACAGCCAGCCCTATCCCATAGCGGAGCGAGTCTCTTGAAATCGCCCTCGCCGAGATTCGCAACGCGTGGGCCGCACCTTGATGTGCGGTGCGAGAAAGAGCGGGAGACCTCTGAAAATACCCGGCGGCGTTCGGAATGCTGGGGAGGGGGCGAGAGGTCCCTGGCCCCACTCGCCTAGTAGCGATAACAGGGGCCCATTGAGACCTCTGGTCACTTTGGCAACTAGAACCACTTTAGGCGGTCGGCCCTCGGGTCAGCGAGCGCCGCCGAGATCTCGGATCTATCCTACCTGGTGAATCCGCTTAGTCATATGCTTGTCTCAAAGATTAAGCCATGCATGTGTAAGTACCAGCTGTATCGAGCGAAACTGCGGATGGCTCATTAAATCAGTCATGTTTCCCCTTGGAACGAGCTTGCCCTCATGATACTGTGGTAAATTCCCTAGAGCTAAATCATGCCACCAAGCGCCGACCTTACGGAGGCGTGCTTTTATTAGGACAAGAACCACTCTCTTTTCCGGCTTCGTTGGTGAACTCTGGATAACTTGGCAGATCGCACGGTCATCGTACCGGCGACAGATCCTTCAAACGTCCTGCCCAGCAACTTTCGATGTACGTATGCTCCTACCCGGTCGTAACGGGTACGGAGAATCAGGGTTCGATTCCGGCGAGGGAGCCTGAGAAATGGCTACCACATCCAAGGGAGGCAGCAGGCGCTCAAATTACCCACGGGTCTCGACACCGGGAGGTAGTGACGAAAATAACATACGGACTCTTTCGAGCCTGTAGTGGAATAGTACACTTTAATCGCTTATTAACATAGGATCACGGATGGCAAGTCTGGTGCCAGCACCGCGTTCATTCCAGCTCCATTACGGTATATAATGCTGCTGCAGTTAAAAAGCTCGTAGTTGGATCTAGGGCTTAGGCTAACGGTCCCGCGCAGGGGTGTCACTGGTTGACCTAGCCTCCCGGTGCGGTTTGCGCCCGGTTCTCTTAACTGAGTGCCGGGTGCGACCGGAACGTTTACTTTGAAAAAATTGAGTGTTCAAAGCAGGCGCAACAGCCTGAACAGCAGACCATGGAAAATGGAATAGACCCGGTCTTATTTGCTGTTTGGTTTTCGAGTCCGAGGTAATGTGAATTGAGAGGGACGGACGGGGGCATTCGTATTGCGGTGGTAAGAGGTGAAATTCTTGGGATCGCGTCGCCGCAAGACGACCGAAAGCGAAAGCATTTGCCAAGAATTGTCTTCATTAATCAAGAACGAAAGTTAGAGGTTCGAAGGCGACCAGATACCCGCCCTATTTTCTAACATAAACTATGGCCGACCGGCGATTCGCCGGCGTTACTCCCATGACACGGCTAGAGCTTCCGGGAAACCAACGTTTTTGGGTTCCGGGGGAAGTATGGGTGCAAAGCTGAAAGCTAACGGAATTGACGGAAGGGGCACCACCAGGAGTGGCGCCTGCGGCTTAATTTGACTCAACAGGGAAACTCACATCCCCCGCCCGGACACGTAGGATTGACAGATTGGAGCTCTTTCTTGAATCTGTGGGTGGTGGTGCATGGCCGCTCTTAGTTGGTGGAGCGAATTTTCTGGTTAATTCCGATAACGAACGAGACCCTGGCTTGCTAAATTATTGCGCCACCCACCGAGGTGGGCGACAACTTCTTAGAGGTACTAGTGGCGTTTAGCCACGCGAGAGTTGAGCAATAACGGGTCTGTGATGCCCTTAGATGCTCGGGGCCGCACGTGTGCAGCGCTACACTGAAGAATCAGCGTGTGTCTGCCTGGTCCGAAGGTCTGGGTAATCCGTTGAACCTTTCGTGTTGGGATAGATGAATTGTAATTATTTGGGTTGCGCTTGACGAGGATGCCCCGTAACGCGAGTCATCAGCTCGCATTGATTACGTCCCTGCCCTTTGTACACCCGCCCGTCGCTACTACCGATTGAATGGCTTAGTGAGATCCTTGGATCGGCCGGGTCCGGGCCGGT